>PPJX02000168.1:0-27040 GCA_003705915.2 Lipomyces lipofer | reverse complement strand
GTCGTAGATTGCTTTCCGGATCAGCCGGAAATATCTAATCTATATACTATTTTAAGAACACAGTTAATAACTGTATAACTGCCAGTTAACAGTTACAGTTGAAGTTAAGTTATGCAGTTAATTATCACATGAGCTTGCAGTTACAGTTACAGTTAGCCAAAATCTATGCAGTAACTTAACTGCGCCGATCCCTAATTTGAATGACAGTATATGGAAAGTAGGGCACTGAACGTTACCGAGGATATAGTAACATTTGTGTGGGGGCGGTGGGCGCGGGGGAAGTGGGGTGGGGGAAAATTCGGGGTGCTCTGAATTCTGCAAGGTATACAGATAAATCCGTGACTTATTGACGAGATTGAAAAGCCATGTAATAACTAGGAGACTAGTAGAAGGAGGGGCAGGCTGTTGAGCGTCTCGTAATGCTTTTTGTACCTCAATATATGATGCAAACATCGTTCCAGTGTTTTCTGAAGTTACGTATGGACGAATGTTTCGTTTGAAATAGTAATACAGATAGATTAAATATGCAAGGCCATTGTCCTGCACGAGATGCAACATTCCAGTCAGTCAGAGACCCCACTCGCCAAGACGATCAAGTTGAACCACTAAATATTCTAGGATACCTTTAGATAAGCAATTAAATTACAAGTGCAGAGCAAACGAGAAATCAACGGAACTGAAAACGAAACGAATAAATCCCGGCCATTCAAAACCGCAAAGAATAGTTCCAATGTAAGAACACAAGGTCCGAATGAAGATAGCCTGGTCATACTAAAGATATAATGAGTGCTGAATCAACCGCAAGTCCGTCATATCACAACTTTGCTCGAGTATGAATGCACCGCAAATAAGATACTTGATGACCGAAAGATGTAGCAAAGCGACTACGTGTTATTGATATTTTCGTGGACCTTAGCCAGATGTTGTACAATTTTCAAGTTTTTTGGTTCCTTGATTTCCTTTATAAACTCCGCCGATGAAGTCTGTATTCTTTTCCAGATGGTTTTTTGAGATTTTTATCCATACAGTTGACCTCCATATTTGACCACGTGCTCTGAGCACGTGACCAGCAGTCTCTGAAGTGACTCTCCGGTGATAGGAAAAGAGGATATGGGATGAAGAAAACGAAAGTAGGGGACTGTGCGGTAAGAATCGGCGGCTGTTCAGTGTTTGCCGGGCAGGCGTGGTTGTTTTTTTCTATAACCACGATATCACCACAGCAAGTATTCAATATAACTTCAACTTGACGAATTTTATCAGCTTCAGATGGCATGCTCTGTTGCCGTCGAATCAGGTCAACGGCACACTCGCGTCCATCATATAAATTATTGAGCCTATGGGGCATTCAGTTTAGGCGCACAAATTTCAATTCATATCTGTGCGCAGTACGTGGATGTGTAGCCACCAATGCGTAGACAAGTTTTTGTCTAAAACACCGGGAGAACCAAAAGAACTAAGCTAGAATCTAATCTCCGGAAGCCTGCAATATCGGTTCTATTGCCCTCCATGCTGAGCATATTTGGGAGTGGAAATAGGTACGAGTCCCGGCCCTGAACTTATACAGAGCACAGTGCACATTACCACGGCCAGGAAAGCTACAACTTGAGATATAGTAGCTAGAGACTGAAAGACTGGCCACGGTACTAGGCAATCGGAAGTAGGTCCAATAAATCCAGCCGGCAGTTGCAGTTACAGCGGTAAGTTGCCTGCCCCGAATCAGTCCTGGTCACATGAGCCGCGGCAATCCCCGAGTCGACAAGCACCCTTAAATACCCCTGGATATCTATACTGCGTTAGAAGCAAAATCTCGCGCGGCGAAAAATGCGGGGAATGTTTATACACCGCTATCGGGCACTATTGAATAGAGAACCATTCCCTCATGAAATTTTCACACACTCAAGTCGCAATGGATATCCTTACTGAGCCGCAATGGACGACGTTGCTGTCGCTGGCCGATGCAGTTGTGCCGCCGGTTGCCACTGAATCACTCATCGAATGTGTGCCTGTGAATGCGCTCACGACCGAATACAAGCATGTTTTGCAGGAGTTCGCGGCGGATTATCCTTCGAAACATCCTCAGTTTAAGGAGACTCTCACTTATGACATACTGCCACAAATTTATCCCGATGCGTTAAGAGATCTCAAACGAGCTCTGGATATGATGAAGTAGGTATCATAAGACTACTTAAGAGAATGTCCAGCCTTAAATCTTCTACTAGTCATCGCATAGGCTCGTTGATCCTTACGGGGACGTACAAACCTCTTCACACACTCCCCATATCCGATCGAGAATCAATCCTCGTCGCTTTGGGTAGTGCACGCCTTTTGGCTTTCCGTCGTCTATACCGCGCGTTCTTCAGCATGATTGCGTTAGCTTATCTTCGCACCTCAGAAATCGCACACCTAGGAATGCGGCATCCTCTTAGAATACCGAATCCCGACGACCCTGATCGGTACTCAAGCAAGACTTTCTATAGATTCGGAATGATTTCCGAGAAGGAACTCACCTCTACGAGGTTCGATGTTATTATCGTGGGATCAGGTGCCGGAGCTGGCGTCGTTGCGTCCGGGCTCTCCAAGGAGGGTTTTTCGGTATTGGTTTTGGAAAAGGGCGAATACTATCAGCAGGAGAAGCTTACATTCAGTGAACACGAAGGCCTCAACAACCTATTTGAGCAAAAGGGCATTCTGCAATCTGATGATCAGACAATCAATATTCTTGCTGGGTCCACCTTCGGCGGCGGCACGACGGTCAATTGGAATGCAAGTATTTCCACACAGTCTTTTGTCCGAAAAGAGTGGGCGTTCAAATACGGCGTTGATTTCTATGTCACGAAGGTGTATGAGGAGGCGCTGGAGTATGTGTGCGACAAGATGAAAGTCTCGGATAAATATATACATCATTCACGGGCGAATCAGCTTCTGCTTAACGGGTCAGAAAGGATTGGGTCGCCAGCGCATGCCGTGAAACAAAATACGGGATATTTTGTGCACAGATGCGGATTTTGTGGATACGGATGTCGGTTTGGCGAGAAGCAAGGTGGCGTTGCATGCTGGCTAGCTGAAGCGGCGATCCATGGGGCGAAGTTTTTGGTTAACGCTAAGGTCGAAAAAGTACTCACCGAGCAGGGCAAGGTATGTGGTGTCGAGGTTCAGGCGTTTGGGAAGACTTTCAATGTTTCTTCTTCAACTGTGGTCCTTTCAGGCGGCGCGCTGCACACGCCTTTAGTGCTGACGAAGTCTGGATTTAAAAATTGTCACATTGGCAAGCATTTGAAGCTTCATCCCTCTTACATGGTGTATGCTGTCTGGAAAGATAGGGATTTCGATGCTTTCAACGAATCGATTTTGACCGCGGTAATTTCAGTTGTTTCATTACTTGATCAAGGATGTAGCTAACTAGTCTAGGTGAATACTGAGTGCGAGAATTTGGATGGCGAAGGTCACGGTGCCAAGCTGGAGTGTATGCTTCAGCAACCTGTTCCGATATTTGTAGGTTTCCCGTGGCAGGGAGGTGAATCGTACAAGTGTGGTCTGGTCAAGTACAATAACATGGCAACATTCATCTCTCTTGCACGCGACAAGGACGAGGGTGAAGTTGGCCTCGATCCAGAGACTGGCCTTGTGAGGGTGAAGTATACGCTAAGCGAATTTGACAGGAACAGCTTAATTGAAGGTTATTATCTATTTTTTTTTAATTGTGCTAGAGCGTAAGTTCGAGCTAACGTATACAGGGGTTCTGAAACTGACAGAGATCCTTCTTGCCGAAAACGCGGAGGAGCTATATGTCTCTGATCGCCGCGTCCCGCCATTTCTCCCCTCAGAGTCTGTCCGCACCAAGGGCATACTGAGCGACGAATACAAACAGTGGTCCGACATTGTACGCAACTATAGCGCCGGAAAGTACACCTCGCAAGTTGGCTCCGCACACCAAATGTCTACGTGTCGGATGAGCTCGAGTCCGAAAACTGGGGCAGCGAAGCCTACCGGCGAATTATGGGAATGTGAAGATCTATACGTTGCCGATGGTAGCGCGCTGCCGTCCGCAAGTGGGTGCAATCCTATGATATCGATCATGGCGACGGCGCATGTGATTGCCGGGAATGTCAGGGAGAGGTTGAAGAGTAAGAAGGCGCGATTGAATATGTGACCTCTTTCATTATTTGGCGAGAATTGGAAATGCTTTGGTATTGCACGTATGAAGTATTCGACAATTGGAAATGCTTCGGTATTGCGCGTATCGAAGATTCGACAATTGGAAATGCTTTGGTATTGCACGCATCAAGTATTTGACAACTTGGTTAATTACTTTGCTTATTGCTAATTACATAGAGATTCTGATGCCACAATCGGCTATATCGGGCCCACTTGAAAGCCCCAGAAAATTTGGAAAGCCAGCTAGGAAACTCACCTGATAGCTTGGGTAATGATTGATGCTTACCATGAGAGTTCCAGTAGGGCCATGGGATCAGCTCGATATCGTGAAATCTCAATGGGACTCTTAAAGGTGGGTGGGCCAAATAGAGGTGGCAGAGTATAATGGGTAGCGAAGATACAGATCACCACTGGATGGCGTTAGCGGAAGTAGGGCAAATCGGGATGAATTGATAATAATAGTTCATTCGATATGCAATAACAGCAGCACTCAATGTTACCATAATTTAATTCCGACACTTCCAGGCGCAATGGTAAAAGATCTAGTAATCAGGCTAATTAGGGGGTCTCGGCCCACCAATATCAAATCAAAAAGGATAATTAGTAAGAAGCTTCTACTCGGAAATAAATCCCAGAATCCCAGAATCACACGGCAGTCAGGCGCCTCTTGATAGAATCGATGTCATTATCTGCCCCAGAAGTAGCTCCGTAAGTGGTCGTATTGCGCCGTCTCATCGTATTGAAAGATGTGTTAGCATCCGTAGAAAGACGTGACCCAAACACCTTCCGTGTGAAATACTGTAGGATGCCATTATGTTTACCCCTACCGGTCCTTGAGATGTCGGAGTCTTCGTCGTCTCCAGAAAACGCGAGCTCAACAGAATCAATGCATTGACATCTTTCGTGCTTGTGCCTCCGACATTGATACAGGGCTCCCTTGCCTTTTCCATTCTCACGAGATTCTATTAGTAAGCATTATTAGTGACGGTTGGTAATAAGAAGAAGCGCATAGCCTAGTCATAGAAAGCTCGATTATCTACCCTTCTTTTTCACCAGTGCCTCCACCGTTGCCTTCTTTGCCGCGACAGTCTGGGCCGCAAAGGCAATCACATACCTATCGGACCACTTCGACGTCTGGCTGTCCCGTCTTAGCAACCGTATAAATCGGAGCATCAGCTCGATATCGTAGTACTCCAAGCGCTCCAGATCCGCGTGCTTCATGATGATATGCAGAAACTGCCGATCATTCAGGAAATCGAGAAAATCAGCCATGTGGCCCCCATTTTTTCCCTGTGCAAAGTCTTCGTAGAACCTGACAATCTGCGACTCCGGCAATTTGGTGGGTGTAGATTCAATCGTTCGCGGCGGCGGACAGGACTGGAGGTATGTCACTACGCGGTTTTCGAACTTCGGAATTTGTTCCAGATTCGCTTGAGTAAGCGGCAACGGCTTGAGCTTTTTGGAGCGCCTGCTGGTGATAGATCCTAAAGAGCATGAGGAGGCACTCAAATTGCTGATGCCGTTGCAAAGGTCGCCGCAGATACCGTTGCCAGGACAGGTGGTGCGCGCTGTAAGGCTGCATCCAGTTGTTGCAGGTTGTGCAGGAACATCGTTCATCCGTCTGGTTTCCTGGCGGATAGTAGGTATCTGCGATATAAAAAGTGGACGGCGCAAGATCATCTCGATCCGTACCGTGGGTGTCGCGGGAATAGAAAGCACCGTGGGTGAAAATCACAATTCGCCAGATCATATTTCGAAGTTGGCTGATTACCGAGGAGAAATGACCAAGAACGGCAATCAATGAAATGGATTTCAGGCTGCAACAAAATGATTAATGACTAATGAGCGAACAAATTTCCGCGCTCGCTGAGGCTTCATATGGGAAAATGACATTGAACAGAAGAACGTAGATCGTAATAATGGCTATTATAGTGGCTCTGTAGGGATATAAATTGGCATAAATCTCGGCGACGTTCGAAGGAAGATGTAATGCTGCTCACTCCCATGGCAGCCCCCACCGTTATCTCAGCCAGAATTTGTACCGCCAAATTATTATTATTTCGAGAGACAGAACCGCAATCGGCTTTGAAATGCAAGTGAATGGTAATTATCGAAACGAAAGCCTCATGGACATTGAGGCAAATCCTCAAAAGGCTCTGGATTATATGAAGGTAATCAGGTCGATTGTGAATCTTAATCGAATGATGATGAATAGGAACTAACTGCAATTTGAGAAAGGCGTTTACAAAGGCCCAGGCTACACGGACAGAGATATATCATGAGTTTGAAAGGTATGCTATATAGTCAATTAATTCTGGTAGTTGACGTTGGTGAACTTACACTGTTAACCGATTATCTAAGTGCATTAAATGATCACGCGAGTGGAAGGTATTCCGCGGCCCCATAATCTCAGTTGATGGATCTTTTTTAACTCCTTGCAATGCAGCATTTCCTCCGCTGAAATACAACAAGTCATACGGATATCGCAAGAAGGATTTCAAGACGTTTCGAATGAGATTCTACGACAAGAACGATTATTAAGTGAGATCGGGCTTATAACTTTATCTGGCATTATTCGACAAGTACAGGACCTGGAGAAGGAAAAGCTAGATGTGGTATGTTCCGTTGACAATGTTCACGCATATAAATATTCTAAATGCTCTTGATGGTAATTTGAAGGATTAGACCGTGAAATTGTTGTCGAGTCGAGTGCAGGCTACGGCAAGACCGGATATTTCGTACGACGCGGAAATCCAAGAATTTATTGCAAGGTATTACCTAGAGCGATAAATATTTCTTAGTGCTAATTGATGCTGTACAGGCAACAGCAATTAGTCGACAATATCAATGAGGCGATGGAGGACGCAAGGGCAGAAATGATGGAGCTATAGGAAGGATAGACAATAGTATAATATTCAATTTGCATTGCAGCACGAGTTTGGACCAATTTGTATATAAGGCATGGTTTCGGCGGCCAATTCAGTATCTGAATATCTTCTGATGATCGGATTTTCCGACTCACACCGTTGGCAGCTTCCATGCGGACTTTTACGGAACCACCGCAGAATACCAGGTCTCAGGAAGCTCCTATTCCAATTTGACCGTCAAATTGTTTTGTCTGAAAGGACCTCTCAATGAGACGTGTATGACGAGCGAAACTGTCATTGTCCATTCAGGTAACCGAGACAAGACCGTTTTTATGACGTCATTATAAAGTATGGAACGTTGGGTTTTCTCAATAATACATGTACCAGCCAACACGTCTATTAGTGTTATCCAATTAGAATTTCGATTCTGACTAGATGTAGAAGATATTAGATATATACAAAATGTTAATCAGACGAATTGTGTTTGCCCAAATTGCGGTAGGGTATATGACGTGTAAGACGGATCGTTATGACGGGGTATCGTTCGATCGAAAGTTGATGAGCGGATCACTCCGATACCCTGAGAAGATCTGTCAGTTTTCCTGTACATATTCTCCACAAATTTGACGTTCACTGATTGGTTTAAACGACGTTTGCAGAGTTCTATGTATGACATATGACGGTGGACATGTTTTATATAATAAGATATTTTCAACCAATTGCATAATATGAGATTTGTAGTCATTCCACAAAACTTGTAATCATCGCATATATGACAATCATTTGTGCACTTACGTTGACCCTGCCACTGCCTACGTTGGGTGGCCAAAATTTTGAAACGGCCCCCTGTTGTTGGTACGATTTTGCGGTCGTGGCGTCAGGTACACGGTCCCACCGTTGTTAAATGTAAAAATACCTACACGGATCATCCTTAATCGGTAACTTTTGCCATATATAGGACCTGAAGCGTACCGCGGTTTGATCAGATTCCGTGCCGCTCATTGTTCCGTACCCTCAGTATACAATAAAACGAAGATTAACTTCGACTAGTTTGCAAAAATGCGCCATCATGCATGCTGCAGACAGTGTTCACTTCATCCATCTCATACATCTCGAGGGTAGTGCGATCTTGATGGACCTGCAGGATACGATGACCGCATCTCGGAGTTGATTGATCTGCATGTTGCCTCGCAGACCTTGATTTTTTGTATTTTTCCACTTCCTTTTCCCTTTATATCGTACCTCCGTTCTCTCGCGGGCTACTTTCCTCGAATCGTCCTCGTCGACTGGTACCCTCAGCTTAATCCGATTTCTCGTCTCTCTTCTCGTCGACCACCGTGGAGTAATGTCGTCCTTTGCGACGATCACGTCGTCGGTTGTCTCCGCGACCTTATCGGCGTCGTCCACAATCACCACCTTCAGTTCCTACAGCAGCGTTACTACTTCATCTGCAAGTTCGTCTACTACCAGTCAGGGCTACGTCGATGGCAATGCAGGTTCTGCCCAGTCTTCGTACGGCCAGTCGCTGTCGACTTTCATCTCGTCGCTTACCGCGGCGCTCATCATCTTCGGGATTGAAGTCTGGCTGTTCTTGGTCATGCGCAAGCGCATTCGGCGAGTATACGAGCCAAAGACATACGCTGTACCGAAGAGGTATGCTGTTCGTATATTTTTTATATTTTTTTTATTGAATCCTAATTGTGCGATTGGCAGGCAACAAATAGCGCCATCTGGCCCAGGCTTGATTGACTGGTTGTTCCCCACACTTTTTACGCCAGACTCTGAGTTTATCAAAAAGACTGGCCTAGATGCCTACTTTTTCATGCGTTACTTGGTTATGTTGATCCTCATTTTTTTCACGGCGTCTCTTGTTGTGTTACCAGTCCTGCTACCGATAAATAGCGCGCGTTCTACCAGAACTGAGGGCGCGAGTGGGCTCGATAAGCTCGCCTGGGTCAACGTCGGTTCGAATTCAACTCAGAGATACTGGGCGCATTTGATTCTCGCAGTCGTGTTTGTGATCTTCCTTTGTTCAGTCTTCCACCATGAACTAGGCGCATACATTAAGCTGCGTCAGAGCTATCTTATTTCGCCTCAGCACAGACTGCGCGCAAGTGCGACGACGGTACTTATTCGGGCAGTTCCCGAAGGACTACGCGACACTGAACGTATCAAAGCCATTTTCGATGTCTTCCCTGGTGGTGTTCGCAACGTCTGGATCAACCGTAATTTCGAAAAGTTGACCGACAAGATCCAGGAACGCGATAATGCCGCCAGCAAGCTAGAATTTGCTCAGACTCTTCTCATTCAGAAGGCGTCCAAGGCATACATAAAGCAGCAGACAATGCAACTGAAGAACAGTAAGAACCTGTCTAGAGAATTCAGCGAGAGCGAACTTTCGTCAGAATCCACCAACGCGACTGCCGTTCCCGCATGGAAGAAACACTTGACCGAGAAAGATAGACCTACACACCGGTTGCCGCCGACTCAGTGGATGTTCGCAATCCCCTTTATTTCGAAAAAGGTGGACACGATCGATTGGGCTAGGTCTGAACTCAATAGGCTCAACGATGAGATCGAAGAGATGCAACAGGACGAGTCGCAATACCCTGTGATGAATTCGTGCTTCATACAATTTAATAACCAAATTGCCGCGCACATGGCATGTCAGTCTCTCGCGAGTGAATCAGCACAACAAATGGTTCCTCGTCTCGTCGAAATCAATCCCAAAGACATCATTTGGTCCAATATGCGTATTAAGTGGTGGGAGGCCCTGCTGAGATCTGGGCTCACTTCGCTTGCTACCGCCGGCTTGATTGTTGGCTGGGCATTCCCTGTCGCCTTCGTCGGTATCGTGTCCCAGCTAAGCTATCTCACTAACGCTTTGCCATTTTTGGACTGGATCAACGACCTGCCCACGGTGCTCAAGGGTATCATAGCTGGTATTCTACCGCCTGCAGCCCTTTTTGGCCTTATGGGCCTATTGCCGGTCATCTTGAGAGGTATGCTTCTCGCTATTCGCTGATTCATTCAAATCGCATTACTAACCTCGTATTCTAGTATTTGCAACTCAGCGAGGTGCTTCTACTGGTGTGCAGACGGAGATGACTGTGCAGGGATCATATTTTGGTTTCCTGTTCGTCCAGGTGTTCCTGGTCATCACAATCGCGAGTTCCACCACTACTGTCATCCAAGAACTTACGAAGAACCCCACATCTGTGCCGTCTTTACTGGCCGCCAATCTTCCGAAAGCGTCCAATTTCTTCTTTTCGTACCTTATTCTTCAGGGCTTGACAGTCAGTGCGTCAGCTCTCTTGCGTGTCGGCCCTCTCTTCAGCATGAAAGTTCTTGGTCCTATTCTAGATTCGACGGCTCGTCAAAAGTTCTACCGTGTCACGACCCTGAAGCACGAACACTGGGGTACATTCTATCCGAAGTACACCAATCTCGCGGCAATCGGAATCGTTTACACAATTATTTCTCCTCTCATCATCCCCATGTGTCTCATCGCCTTCACGCTTTTCTACGTCGCATATCGATATCAGTTCCTCTACTGCCATTACAACGAAATCGACTCTGCTGGCTTGTACTTCCACCGCGCAATCAACCAGCTTTTCACAGGCGTCTACGTCATGGAGCTGTGTCTGGTCGGCTTGTTCTTCTTAGTGCGAGACGAGAACCTTCACGCTTCATGTACTGCGCACGGCATTATCATGATTATCGTATTTTTGGCAACAGGAATATATCAGTATGTGTTGAACCAGTCCTTCGGTCCAATGTTCACATACTTGCCTGTTGAGCTCGAGGGCCGTGCGCGTCTAGCCATGTATCGCTGGGAGCGCCAGAATGAGATGCCGCTGTTAGCTTCGACGAGCTCAAACTATGCCGCTGTCGACGATACGGCAGTTCCTACTACTTTGCGAAAAGGAGACTTGAAGAAGAGGGCAGACGACGATGCGCTGGAAGATTTGGATTTCGACGGACGAAAAGGCTACTATGCATACTCCCTTCGTAATGACAGGACGAACGATGGGTCTCTGTCACCTGCGTCGTCGGATGACGAAGTAGCGGAGTCCCCGGTCTTGATGTCGCCATTCGCACAGATTTTCATGGCTTTTAAGAAGCACACTATTTCGAGCGCGCCTGGACAGTTAGTGGGTAATGTCGGTAACTCTGTCGGGAACAAAGTCGGCAACACAGTCACTAGGCTCGGAATTAGCAAGCCGCTGGCAAACATCCCGATCAAAAACATCACGGATCTTATCTACACTGGCAACGACGCCTCCGCTCTCGAAGCTGAACTCGCCAAGAACTCAAAGGATCTGGCGTTATTGGAAGGCGTCGCCCAAGATCTCGAGGACCTTTCGAGCGAAGAACGCGAGTACCTGGTCGACCAAGCTTTTAGACACGAGGCGCTGCGGGCACGGAAACCTGTAATCTGGATCCCGCACGATGATATTGGTGTCGCTGACGACGAGATCAGGATCACGAGGGAGAAATATCCGAATGTTTTGATTTCGTCTGATGGCGCGTCACTCAATCCGAGAGGAAAAGTTGTCTTTGCAGGACGGCCACCTGATTACGACTCTAAGTCAAAGATCGCGCTGTGAAGTTTGTGAGTGCTTAGTTTTGCGATAGAATTTGAGTTTGCTTGGAGTCTTGGGAACAACTTTTTTTGAGGAGCGAATTGGTGGATTTCGCTTCTGGAATCATGATGATTATTAGTAGAGTATTAGAAGTTTTAGGGCATCACTATAGCATATGTGTTTAGTTTACTTTTGTCAGTGTTTACGCATTATTTTAGTGCGATAGCATAAGTTTTTAAGAAGATTGTCGAATTCAGGGCATGTTCGATCTTGCACGATGCTATACCACCTGAGGAAAAAAATACCATTTACAACTTGTATACTACAAAATCGCAATATCATACACGTCCCCTTAACCATGAAGAAGAGATAAGCAAATTTACATTTGGAAACGAAACCCACTTCCATTTGATCCGGTCGGACTTCATTACAGAAGTCATAATCGTGCAACCCATTGTGAAAGCATTTTGAAGCCGATACTTACAGGCCTTTCCAATTTCGAGTCCAGCGCTCGTGTACACACTGCACCTAGCGAACCGATATAATAGCTTCAGTTTAAATTGGCTTAATCTATATTGTGTATAATATTGTTAGAAACCTGAACCTGCAGTCCCCGAAAATAGATCAATCCAACCTTGAAGTGCAAGGCAATTAGCGAGAACACCAATGCCTTCAGATCCTGAACTAGGTAGTAGAACACTCGCAGTCCCTCGGGATCATCGCTCTGCTGAACATCATTCAGAGAGCCAATTTTAGCAGTCTGCATTACATTGGATCAGTATGATGATGGACAATGCTAGGTTCCGTCCAAGAAAGAATACCTCAAATGAAATGTGCTCCTGTCCTAATCGAATCTCGAGCTCCTGCTTTCCTTCTCTGTTCTTTTCTGGCCACTTGGAATCGTCTTCCCTGTAGTGGTAGAGTGGTCAGATAGGAATGCCACGAATATAACATTGGCAAGGCTTACTTCATGATTTCACTCTCCACAATCATCTTCTTCAGTTGCTGTATTAATAAGGCACTGACACTCACTATATTCAATGGGATTAGATCACTATATATAAGTCTTCGGTAGCAGTTCATTAACTTACTCTCTTTTCGGATCAAGGAATCGTTTCGATAATTCGAATTATTGGCATATCGTGCGATAGCACTCCGCCCATCACCCTGTACCCGGAAATCGAATTCTAGATTCGATTCAACAGAGTCAATAATCTAACCTATTCATATCCTATGTCTTGCATAATACCCGTCAATCCTGCGTCGTAGAAATCACATACCTAGAAACTCATGACCGAATTTTCCCGCATGACCGGAGTAATACCGCACGTAGAAGGGTTCTGCCCGATCAGCACTCGACGGGTCGTATTCAACTGATTCTTCCGTAGCCATTATGACCTATTTTTGTAAACACGATATATGACGTTTAGATAACTGTCATGTATAAATATTTGTAGGTGGTCGCAAAATGGATTTTCATCTGTTGTAGATTAAGAGGCGCTGGGCTGAAAATTACGCCTGCCCAGCGGAAAACCCCTGACAAAAAGTTGGAGACGAAGGCGCATCTGGTCATCCATCGCCTACCAAGTTGCATTGACTCTTACAGCTTTAACCCAACTTCCCTGCTCTTCTTAAGATATAAACCTTCATCGGGGAGCGGCTGGTTTACAAATCGTAGCATAGGATAGACTGTGTTTTGGGTACGTTAATATTTCGAAATGACAAGCAATTGGGCATCTCGTTGCGAAAGGTCGATCTAATTCAGAATGTCATACAGAATTAGTAAAATGTCCGACAAGCTTAGCCTTATCACTCAGAATTTACAGGAGGTTCTCAATGAGTCGATTATCAAGAATGTCCTCGAGGTTGAGCAACGTCCTCTGAATATCTACTGGGGTATTTCATGAAATCGAATGGTAACAGCAGATTGACACAGGTAGCTGACACGACATAGGTACTGCACCTACTGGTCGCCCGCACTGTGGATACTTCGTCCCTATGACCAAGATCGCGCACTTCCTGCAGGCTGGTTGTCATGTGAAGGTTCTTCTCGCCGATCTACATGCTTTCTTGGACAACATGAAGGCACCTCTAGAACTTGTCGCCTACCGGGTCAAATATTACGAGAGGATCGTCAAGGCTATGCTCACCGCCATTGGGGTCCCAATTGACAAGCTCACGTTCGTCGTTGGCTCATCGTACCAGCTCTCAGAAAAATACACTATGGATATTTTCAGGCTGAGTTCCCTCGTTACTCAGAACGACGCAAGGAGAGCGGGAGCCGATGTCGTCAAGCAGGTCGAAAGCCCACTCCTCAGTGGTTTGATTTACCCCCTGATGCAGGCCTTGGACGAGCAGCATCTTGATGTTGACGCTCAGTTTGGTGGTGTTGATCAGCGGAAGATCTTCGTTCTCGCGGAAGAGTATCTTCCGTCGCTCGGATATAAGAAGCGTGCGCATCTTATGAATCCTATGGTTCCTGGTCTCACCCAGGGAGGGTCCGTCTGATATATGCTTTGCATCTTGATTTCAACCTTCTGACTCCTTAATTCTTTTTAGAAAAATGTCTTCATCTGATCCTAACTCCAAGATCGATCTGGTGGACGACGTCAAGACGGTTAAGAAAAAGGTTGCCAGTGCATTCTGTGCTGCCGGAGTTGTTGAAGGCAACGGCTTGGTATCATTCGTCGAATACGTTCTATTGCCAGTCTCAATGCTTGGCGCCGCAACTGTCAATGGCGAATCACAATTTGTCGAGAAGCGGGCGAGCTTTTTCATTAATCGTCCAGAGCAGTGGGGAGGCCCTATTGAGTACTCAACGATTGAGGCTCTCAAGGCTGACTTCGCAGAGCAGAAGGTAAGGAATTGATATAATTATCGTGTAGACTCAACGGCTAATGTCATTTTGTCGTTTAGTTGTCGCCGCAAGATCTGAAGCAAGGAGTGACGGATGCATTGAATAAGCTATTACAGCCCATTCGCGACGAGTACAACAATGACCCTTCATTTAAGGCGCTGGAAGCGAAAGCCTACCCCGCACCTGTCGCCCCCAAGGCTACCAAGAAGAAAGAGAAGGTCCTGGGATCAAAGTATCTTGAGGCAATGGAAGCCAAGAAAAAGCTCGCCGAGGCAGCTGCTGTCGAGAACGTTACAGCGAAAGTCGAGGAGACCAAGATTTCAGAATAGCCTGTTGAAGCTAACCTTATTGTATAAATCTAGTTTGTAATTTTATCAATTGATCGTTTAGAACCTACTGTGGGTGAGATTATAGATCCATTCGTTATGTTTTAGGAAGTACTCTGTCCATAGACAATTTTCAACGTCAAGACAATAACAACGATTATCCAACAACCCGAAATCATATCTCATTTATACTTATAACCCGTAAAATTAACAATGATAAATCCAAATACCGAGAAATCAGAACTCCTACATGCCTTCCCAACCACCATTATCAATCATTGCTTCTACTTTCCTAGCAATCTGACTCGCGATTCCATTTCGTAACCACAGGTTTCTTATCAGATGATCATAACGCTTCTGGCTCAAGAAGAGTGGCCTTCCTCTCCTAAATGGAAAATTTAGTAATCTGCGTGAAGCAGAGAAAAATCCTTAGTAGACATACTTCATGTTTAGATCAACTTCGCCATGCACGTCCAGATATGGCGCAAGAGTAAACATTCCTTGACGTGGTCGCAAGAACAAAACCGAACTCTTCTTGATGAGAAGGAAAACACCGACATATCCCGCACATCTGAATAGCACGTTAGTGTCCTGCGCAGCACCCAAATAGAGATTCCACAGTAACTCACACTTTCATATGTTGATTGCATTCACCAACTTCTTGATCTCCGACACAGCAGTAGTTCTGACAGCAGACAAGCTGTCCACAGAACAGGCAAATAGCTGGTTCTACGGGATTCTTGCCACATTTTTCGCATTTGAGCTTCCCCACTTCTTGAAAGAACCCATGCAAGCTTCGTGGAAGCTTTAGTAAGTGAAGAATACCCGGATACTCCAGAGTCATCCTGATCGTTTGCATCGACTGCGGCCGGCGGATAGTCAAATCTAAATGCCGGCTCCACCGTGAGATGATTTCGACCATCGTCCTGTTCGAATCAAGTTGAGTGTCACTACTCAACACTCGGAAGATATCATCCACCGAAGGCAGTTTGAGTAGGTGACGAAGCCGAGTAGTCTCATCACCTCCAATTTCAAACAGTTCAGTGCCATCGTATCCCACAGCACCAGAAACGTTTGCTAGAATACTGCACTTTCTGAGAAATGGAAGCAACATTCTCGTTACCATAGCATAGATCGTGCTCCCTGGGACGATCTTGAAGATATCCATTGGTGATTCAATGAAATAACCGCTCTGTTGTAAGATGACGTTGATAAAGTGTCGCATATGCGACAACACCTCATCGGTTACTTCAACGCTATCTCCGATCGATCTGATTTGCGGATTCGCAAGCCAAGATCCTTGCTGATAAATCTGATCTCCCAGAAGATACACAATCTTCACAACCTGCGCTACATAACACAGAAGCATCACATGATGAAATTCTACATTCATAGCTGGTATCAGGCATAATGAGGCCTCTGCAAGAAACACAAATATATCCTCCATAAGTAGTGGCAATACGATATCGGGGCACGAAACCGAATTCGTATCGTACATGCATTCCTGACCGAAAAATAGCTTGCCAATTTGTTGATGGCAGTTTTTGCTGAAAGGAAGAGAAATACCCATAAGCTTATCGACGTTCTCCAGTACGCTGAATGCACCGAACGTCAAAGTCGTCTCTCTTAATATTCTGAGGAGTGTCATATCCCTCGGTGATATCTGGTCGAGAATGCATGCCTCCAAATCACCTTGACCACCCCCGGTCCGATTAGCTCCGCGTAGCGCAATCTCCATAGATGATATTGTGGATCCATACACCTTGATTAGCTTCTGATACGTTGAAAGTTCAGGAAGAGCGGTAGTCCCACCCTGGGAGCGCGAAAGGTTAGACAGTACTTCTGCGTTTTTTGTATATACCTTTCTGATAGCTTCCAATTCCGGACTGATTGCTAAATGCTCATCGAGATCTCTGATATCCCTGAATATCCGAGGAAGCCAACTGACATTCGAGCTAGCACTGAACTTGCGATGATACGACGGTAGTAGGATCGACTCTAACTTGGAGTGAATGTGTTGGCGAACAAAATCGTTGAAAGTCAGTGGCGACCCTGTTGCATAGTCATCGGAGGCTTTCATTTGCGTTATAATATTCCAAACGTCATCGACAATCCATTCAGAAAAAGGAATTGATGTCTCCAGTTCTGAGGCAAATGTGGTGTTCACAGCTTTGAAGATCAGCGGCAGGAAACAGTTATTGAGTGATTTGCATAGAGGGCATAAGAATTCTCCTTTAGATGTATTTTCAGGGGGATTTCTCGTGATGTGCTGTCTATGCCTGACGCTGATCGATTCCTTGTATTCTTCATAGCAGCTTAGATGCATAATATGACCGCAACTAACAGCCACCGGCTCCTTTTTGACAGAGCTATTAGGAAAGCCACCGCCAATTTCATTGTCCCCAGCTGAAGATTGGCTGTGATGTGTGTGGAACGATTCATCCGAAATAGAACGCTTCCTGTCTAAGTTTGGAGGGACAGAGAGAGCATCGGCCATCCATTCTGATGACTCAAATGGGGCCTGCCTGAATATAGTCGTCTCGGTCAGATAACCAATCGTGCCATAAATTTCCGACTCTGTAGCTGGCTTTCGGCAGAGAATGCACGATCCGGTCGGAAATTTCCACACATTATCGTCGACTTCGTCAAGCATATCCTCATCCACTTCATCATCATCCTGAAAGGTGTCTTTATTCTTCTCCGCGAAACTCTTCTGTTGCTTCTGAAATTCGGCCATAATTCTAGCCTGTCGTTCTTTGGCTTCACGCTTCTTTTTCTCAGCCAGCGTCTCCTCTTCCTTCTCCACAGTCTCGTCCGTTGCTGGCACAACTTCCTCCATAGTTCCAAGAACGTTCCTAGTGGCATTCTCGAACTCCTCCGGTTCATTTTCCTTGAACAACTGCAAATTACGCTCTATCGCCGGCTTCCACGGCTCAAATCCCTCATTGTCTCGCAGGTAATAGAGGATCTCCAGAATTGTCTGGCACTGATCGTCGCTGGGACCCACCTTTTTGGAAACAAGGGCGCACGCATTATGAGTGAATGTAGGGAGTTTGCGATCGTGATCTGGCACACAAATACGGTCCTCCACGGCAGCCAAGTGACAAAGGTACAGTGTCAATGTGAGTAGACTATCAGGTAATGAAGTTGATGGCGACAAACGTTTGAACACAATATTTGTAAGTGTGACGAATATCATCTGCGCGAATTCGGGAGTGCCCACGATCCAGCCGAGGCGAGTAAACGGCCCCGAAGTAATTGCTTGCAACTGAGGTTCCACAACAATCGACTCGACAGGCTTCCCTGACATCTTACTCAGGGTCTTTTTGACTGCTGTTTCGGCTGCGTCCCACTGGGTCGCCGTATAGTGGAAGTAATAAGGATCCACTTCTTGGAAGTACTCCTCCTTCAGCTCATATGCGCCGAAATCATTCAACCCTTCAGGTGGCTTGAAGATTGTGATCGCCTTTAATGTCTTCTCGAACTGCGGGTCATCTGCAAGGTGTTCAGGTATTTTCCGCGCAAGGTCTGAGAACGCCAAAGGCTCGAAGCAAAGAACTTGGATAATTTCTCGCTTAATCAGTTGCCCCTTTGTATCGTCGTAATCATTGCCGACGAGGCGCTTTCGTTCGCTAAGAACAATAATCATGCCGTGCAAAAACTCTTCCATAACGTATAGGAGCTTCGATTCGTCGAATGCGCCATGCTCAACAGATCCGCGAAGCCATGGCATTAAGCTCCATCGATCGATAATTGATAACATCACACGTGACGGGTTGCAGGCTGCCATCATAATCTGAACACCAAAGAAGTCTCTCGCATACCCGCTGTCGCGCATCGCCATATCACGATAATGGATTTGATGGGTGCGCAATGAGTATCCGTTCCTGACCCAAATTCCCACTCTGATCTGAGCAATAGCAACTAGAGTACGAAGAGAGTAGTCAAGCATCAACATGAGCATATCCTCGGGTCCGTATATCATCGATCGAGCAGGGTCTGGAGGATCCAGCACTGAGAACGTGAGTAACGCTCTCAATTGGCCTGGCGACTCTAGCCTACCGAATTCGATGAGCCAAGTCAGGAATGCATGGAGAGGATGATGAATACTGAGGACGTAGAATTCAACTGGGAATTGCACAACCGGATACGCAACGTCACTGAAGTCCTCACAGGAGAGTGACTGAAAATGAGGTTCGTCCATGATTTCGCTCGCAGGGAATCGATCTCGCATAAACCCCATGGACCATGATGTCAACATGCGAGCAACGTCTCGGATGGATGTCTTAATAGCAGCCGGAGGAGCGTCATGGCATCCTTTAGACATCAGACGGCAGAACTTCAGTAACGGACACAAGATCTGGAAGAATGCCACCCATTCAGTTGACTCATATTCGACGTGCTCATTGATCTGACGGATGAACGGCGCGGAGCCTTCGAATAAGAGAAACAAATCTGCAATCTGATGAATTCGATTCACGTCACCTGATAGACGATCTTTGGCGACATTGCGATGCATAATGTAGTCCAAATCCTGGAATACGTGCTGAAGTCGACGATTCTTGAGTGTACGGCGGTCTGCCGGTATCGATGCGGTCAAATCGACTGAACTAGGAGGACCCACTCGGCCCTTTGTCAAGTACGTATATAATATCGCAAGGAATGTGGTGAAATATTTCTTAGTAATTTCAGTGGCGATCGTGGGGCAAGTAAACACCTGTGTTGACAGTTGCATCATGGAGCAGTCTGATTCCCTATCACCAAGCATATACTGCTCCACGAGCTCAGGGTAAAACTTCGTGAAATGCATTCCAGTTGTAAGCTTGTAATCCAAATTTGAGATCACAGTTGACATGAGGAGGTCCTTGAGACTTACTCTCGCTGATTTCCAGAAGCGAAGGTCAAAAAGCATGAGATAGTCTAGACGAGCTTTCTCGTCTGTCACAATCTCCGGTCCATACTTCGGCTTCGATTGAGCAGTTGTACTTCGATTGACTGCGTGTAGAAGCTCGTCCATTGTAGACGCAGAGTCACTACTTACAGAACCACTCGATTCCAGCAGTGTTTGCGTATCGGTGATCAATGTGCTGCAAGTCGGCTCCGTAAGCCAATATTGAGGCGCAATTACGTTTGGAAGCCCCGACGAATCTGACTCCGCCAGCCCCGAACCAGCTGCTGCGTGTAATCCAGCACCTCCGACGCCCGTTGCAGTTCCAACCGGCCCGGTCGTAATGGCAATATCGTCGTCCAAGTCGTCCAGATTTCCAGGTATCTGATAAAGTGGCTGCTTAATTTTGGTAGCCGACGAGCCCACTCGCCACGGCTGACATAGAATTTCGCACATCAAGTCTCGAAGCATAAAATGATGTCCCACAAGCGACGACGTAGCCAAGTTGTTCATCCACTCTATTATCGTACCACACATGTCTTCGCGGAATGTATCTCTGCAAGAGCGGATGCTGACTGCAAGCTGGATCTGATCAATTATGTCGCGAGCTGCGATCAAATCCGGCAAACTGGATGACGTGCTAACGATTTTGCGGCCTATAGCATCGACTTCTTCCGCAATGAACTTTCCGTACTCCTCTCTTCGACGGGTTGCGCGACTGACGATGTTTATGACGTCAGTGAATGAATGCTTTTCGTCGTTCCACAATACTAGCGCAAATTGACCGTTATCTTTGTCCTTAATTTCGCCGCCATATACTGTCGGATCAAGATGAAACGATTCGAAATCACGCATTATGAAAGACTGATCTTTGCAATCCTGATAGCTTTGTGGCGTGCACGAAAATATATCCAGGACATAGTCCAAAGCGCGGGCAAATGTGCCACGAATACATTCCACTAGGTCGTCCGGTAGAGCGGGAGGCGTCGATGGTTGAAGTTTATAGTACTTGCAATTGACATCTCGATTCCACGCTTCAGGATCTCCACAGTCGCACACGCCGCTACCTTCTTTTGAGCAGATGGAGACGGTCACTGTGTGTCCAACATGATCAGACCCATCGAAACATCTCCAGCAAAGTACGCAGGTGTCGTCTATCCCGCATTCCCTACATTCCGAGAAGATTAACCAAGATACATTCCACGACCTAAAACGACGATTGGTGTACGCACTTGCACTTATATGTAGGCTCACCCTTCTGAAACTTATGCATGCAGGGCCTGCCCGGATGCGAAAAGTCTGATACATCAATAGACATTTGCCACTCCTCTGTCATAGGCGGAGGTCCATGCGGGAAAAAAAACGACAGAAACTTCCCATTTGCTGATATCGACTTGAACAGCATCCGTAGAAGAGAGCGCTTGGCCTCATCGCTATATGTGAAGCCATGTCTGATCGGCATTTCCCGCAGATAGCGGCACAATGCTCGGCCGTCGTACATAACTATTGTACTACTATCAACTGCAAAGTTGTAAAGAAATCTGGTTAGATATGCTATTCCTGCGTGCTCGCAATCAACTTGAGTGGCGCCAAGTTGTACATCGATGAGACATACCGTTCAGTTACGCTTAAATATTCAGCTTCTAATATCCAAATACAGTTTCCCTGTCATCTACTTCCCGATGATCAAAAATAAAAAATAACCTGCTCTGCATAAAAAATTTGACAAGATGTTAGCACAATTCACGACAAACACTGCAGAGCACTCGTATACAGCCACATTGCAAGATCGAGTATCAGCCGCGTGCAAATAGGCATACACCCCAGCACTAGCAAAAACCAAGAACAAATACCTCTTACTCCTGACCTTCAAATGTAAATAAATCGAGATCGTGGAGTTTGCAATCATGCACCGAATTGTTAAGCTTGGCGAACTTGCTGATCAGCTTATCCTCAGTTTTATTTAATAAGCAAAGGATGCGTGGACTCCGACGTCAATAAGAACATAGTTGCTTGGGCATTTGTGCAGGGTGATTACTAAAATTTAAGTTCGGCCATGATGACAGCATTCTGTGAGTCGCATGCTTTGGATACGGCCCGAACGGAAGAATCAATACCTTGCATAAATTCATGTATTTCGAAGACGATTCTATAATCGGCAACTCACAGTCCCAGGGATGGCCCGATATTGCGGCTTCTACGTTGCGTCTCTCGCATAGAAGGCGGCACGTATACCGCTGCAAAGGAACTGCATACTTACGCAGGATCAGCCGTAACCAGTGAAGAGGCGCAATTATTGAGCAAACTTATCAAGCCAACAGCCTCTGATGGAATTGAGAAATCTACGTACTTGGCGGTTAGAAAATCATATGAATTTCGGTGCAAACAGAAATTTGCAGAGGCCAAATTGACCACCAAGACGATAGCAAGGACGGGATATCAATGCACCACGAACGGATGAACTTTACTGCTATAATATTGTCTATTCTTATCACTGTGATTGCGAGCTTCTCTTTCTCACTATCGTGTCATACAAATTAACTGCAATTTCTTTGCTTCAAGCCACCTAGTTATTTATGCCCCTTTTATTATTTATCTTCGACATTCCTTTCGTCACTTCTATTCATCATCGCTGGTGACGTATCTGCTCTTAATGTCCTTCCACTGCTTCTGTACGTGAAAGAAAAAGGCGTCCGTTAGCGTGACGACTAGACAATGAATAGCAAATAATCGTTATGTCAGAACTTACGCCCTCATTCAGACGATCCCAGACTTTGTCAATGGTCGAATCGAAACCACTATAAAGAAGAACTAGTATTAACAATCGTCGCTCAGCGGGGGGAACTTGAATTCCTTAAGTCTTTTCTTGTAGCTCTATTTGGCTAGAACTCTGGAACCATATCCGTCCCACTTCAACAAATAACTGCACAAATAAACTCACATCTCGAAAGCGAAAGCACCGACAAGGATGGTACCGACGAAGACCGAGTTCCGGCGCATGAGTGAGTTGTAGATCAAAGTAGATATGGCCTGCAAATCAAGCACAAGTTAGCCCTCGATCCAGTTCCAAATAAATCTCATACGACTACGCTCAACATGCAGACCAAGAAGTTAGCCAACAGAAGCCACGAATGTTCAAGTCTGGTTCCTATTCCACGTACGAAGTAACGCGGCCACTTTGAACTAACCACCCGTCCCACCACGTCTATAAATATTGCTAAATAAATAAATATGTACCATTGCGAATTAGCTAACGAAAGGAATGTTAAGAAGTGTACTATAACCGCGCTCTGGTTGTTGGCAATACTAATACAAACGCCGGAAGCTTCGCCTGATCGAAACTTGCGATGCGAATTCGCGATGGGTACGGATTTGCCTTTGGATCGGGCTCCAGCTGATTGGCCAACTCAAAAGTGTGGTATGGTCGTTTGTGCTGTGAAATCGTCGAACCCTGATATCTATAGCACGCTAGATATGTGGCGTAACCATCGCAGTTTTGGGCGCAACGTGGTCGTGTGTCCCAGCAACATGAGCGGGCCAAAAAAAAACACAAACACAAATCAATCATCAGCATTATGATCTACGTAGACGTAGCTCCAGTCATCCACCACAGTTATGGACACGACCATGGGTTCCATTTCATCCACCACCTCCTCCTCGTCGATCGAATACCTTTCCGCAGATGACGAACCCTCCTCTCCCTCCCCGTCATCAAATCGACTGCCGTCTACGCCACGCCTGGTCGACGCACCGGCCGCCTCGTCTGGCATAGTTACCACCCCTACCGGCGAGCGCGTCATTCCGTCTTCCGCGCGTAAGGACGGCTCTCTCAGAAAAGAAATCCGAGTCCGACCCGGGTTTACACCCACGGAGGATGTTGCACGATATAACGTCGGGGAGCGGATCCAAGCACGGCGGGAGCGACTAGCGCGCGAGCGGTTGCAGCGTGACCAAGAAGAAGCCGCTGTTGGATCATCGTCATCTTCAAGGGCGAGTGCAGGACTTGATGTTGAGATTGAGCAGACCAGCAGGGAATTCGAAGAGCTGCTACTCGAGGATAACAATAAGAAGTCTGCGGAAGCGACCAATTCGCGATCGAATCTGATAGAGACTAATGAGAAGGTGTTCCTGGAGAAGAGGCAGCCGGTCGGTAGATCTCTTTTTGCATCTTCGAGGAGTGCATCGCCTTTGGATCGGAGACCATCGCTGGGATCGGCTGGACATGATGAGACGGCAAAAGTGATTCAACCAGTGCGACAGCCTAAGTGTGCACCTGCTAGTGCCTGCGGCGCACAAGGATGGGCGGAGGCGAAGAAGCCAGCTGTCACGATAACCCAGGCATCTACAGAATCTGTCGCCACGCCAGGGAGTAATGAGAGAAAACCAGTAACCTTGGTGCGCCAGCCACAGCCGACACTTCGTGCTTCACGCGCTTTGGAAAAGAATGCCAATCCGCCGTCTATGAAGACCACGTCTTCTGGTCGGGGCGTGCAGATCGAAGAAGACTGGTCTGGCATTCCAGGTACTGCTCCTGCTACGGACTCTCCTGCACCTCTCGCACACGCATCAGGGTGGACATCCAATGCTGAGACGCCAGCTTCATCGTCCGCCACGACCGACCTTGCGGTTCCACCTCCGACGACCTACGCTGGATGGACAAATACAAGTACGACATCCGCTACTCCAGCGATCGAAGACTGGACATCAATCCCCGCCACCGAATCCCAATCATTCGTGTGGGACAGCAATAATTCCGGCGCGTACGAATGGTCCAACGCCGGCAAAATATCAACTTCCAGGCCATCGGGCGATAGCAGGTCCCGGCAACGCGACCCCGACCGCTCTCCGCACCGAAACAAATCTCCCACTGCTTATCACGACAAGGGCTCCCACCGCGATCGTGTCTCCGACAGGAAACCTGCTGGTGGCGGCGGCGGCGGCGGCGGCGGAGGAGGTGGTGGTGGTGGTGGTGGTGGTGGTGGTGGTGGTGGAGGAGGAGGTGGAGGCGGAGGAAGAGGAAGGGCACCCAGCCATGGTAGATCATTAGGATATGAGCAGGGTTCCCCATCCTCCGATTTGAGTTCCAGTTCAAGATTTCCCCCTAGTGAGGGCGGCCACATCTCAGCCTTTTACTCAAAACCATCCTCAGATTACGATCGGTCCAACGCCAAGCTCGATACCAACTGGGCCCCAAACGAAAACGCCACATCCGAGAGACAAGCAAGGTCGGAGAACCTTCAGTCATCGTCGTCGTTATCATCATCATCCTACGACCGGCGCGGCCGCTCCGGTTCCAGAACCTCCGGAACCAACACAGAACACTCTCCTCGTCGCGGCGGCGGCGGAGGAGGAGGAGGGGGAGGAAGGGACAGGATCGAGAAATGGAATAATTGGCTACCCGAGCTACCATGCGCTACGGCAAATTATCCGTCGTTTAGATCGTTTAAGGAGAAGAATGGGAATTCTGGAGCGGCGGCGATGGGCGCGGCGGGTAGAAGTGGACTGCCGAGTAGGTATACCAGAGATTAATTGCCCCCGTGAGGACAAAGGCGAGGTATGCGCAGTGTATATATTTTACGACATGGATATCTATGGAAAAATTTTTATTCAAGGTTTGCTATGATTTTTTTTTTACTTGCGGTTGCGTTGCATTGCATATATAGGTTGTTATCATCATACGAGGGGCGTTCATATGGTTTATCGGTTGCAT
This sequence comes from Lipomyces lipofer, assembly GCA_003705915.2. Lineage (NCBI taxonomy): Eukaryota > Fungi > Ascomycota > Lipomycetes > Lipomycetales > Lipomycetaceae > Lipomyces > Lipomyces lipofer. Next base: position 1,651 of record PPJX02000168.1, on the reverse strand, counting down.
TGTTTACGGCAAGAAGTTCAAGGGCGGGGATAGGAGGATTTCAAAATATCGTAACAGTTCTTGTAATCATTAAAAAGAAGAATGCTGTAGCAAAGAACATACAATTGAAACAAAAAAAATACAAAGTCCGATTTAGTCACTATGAATGCAAAATTATGAATTGTGCCCGACTATTCCCACCACATGCGATAAAATGCTCACGACATAGTTATTATGGATGCAAAATCAACTGATTATAAATTACGCCCGATTACTCCCACCGCGAGCAATAAAATGCTTACGCAAATATTAAAACTAGCTAAAACTCCATAATATGCACAAGTCGTCACGCACTCCCCTTCTAATTGAAAAACACAATCATTCCGACAACACCAGCCGCCACTCCGGCAAGGCTGGTACTACCGCGAATCGACAAGCCCGCATCTCCGGTTGGGGTCGGGGTCGATGACGTCGACGTCGACGACGACGTCGTAGTAGTTGATGTGGTGGACGACGTAGTGGAGGAGGTTGTGGTAGTCGAGGATGTAGACTCAGCGGAAGAAGTCGTCTCAATACACGGGACAGTCATCGTCACATCGGCGACTTCAACCACCTTGATGCTGTCTGCACTGACAGATTTACCGGTATAGACGTACTGCTTACCCATAGAGTAATCCGTGACGTGCAGTGACCTGACGAAGAAATCGAACGGTGCCAGGCTGATGTCTGTGATGCCCCCGGCCCACTCTACCGTGCCACCAGCGTTGGCTGGATTACCACCAACCCAGCTGCCGATTTTAACCTGCATAGGTGTCTGCGGGTAGCCCGCAGGATTGGTGGAAAGGAGCGTGCGAACACTCACCCCATCGACATACCAGGTCAAAGAGTGGCGGGTCCAGTCGATGGTGTAGTTGTGGAAAGACGTCTCGGAGTTTGCGATATCGTGCAGTCCACCTCGGCCGTAGGTGAAGATATTTCCCTTCGAGAAATAGTTCGATTGCACTGTAGTCGTTAGTCCTCTCTGAAGGTCAGGTTAAAAGACGCGTAGAGCTTGCCATGAAATGGATCAGAACCAACCCACTCGAGATCTATTTCATCCAAATCGTCACTCTGGAGCACAATGGAGGAAATGATACCGATGCCGGGCGCGGCCTGCACAACCGCCTCGACCTTGCCAAAGAAGATATAGAAGTCGGACTCGACGGTAGGAGTGTCGAGGAAACTATAGATCTGCAGCTTCATTCCATTATTGGGATCAGACGAGATTCGATCAGAATCCCATATTTCGTTGAAGCGGTCAGATTTGCCTTGGGTAAAGTCGAACAAGGCCGAAGTGCCGAGGCCGGGATCAGGCGGACAGATCGTGAAAAGAGGGTTACACTTTATTCTGGTCGTTCTGGTCGATCTAGTGTATGCCGAGGCGATGGAGACGAAGCCCGAGAGAAGGAAGAAGGCGGAGCTGAGCTTTCTCTTACTGACGATCATTGCGACGGACGCTTGACGCTTGCTTGGAGCTAGCTAACGAGACAGAGGCTGAGAAGGAAACGAGTGACCCCAATGAATTTGCGACGGAGGTCACGGAAGGGGGCCTGGGTTGATTTATACTTCGCCGTTGTGGCCCCTGCCTCGGAAGATCACCAGCTAAGCTTTGTGTTTTCTTGGCTCTTCCGAG
>PPJX02000167.1:0-27156 GCA_003705915.2 Lipomyces lipofer | reverse complement strand
TACTTTATCCTTGCGCTATATCGCCCAGTTGGCGATATCGTATCGTATTTTAGGCGATACGGCGATACGATATACGATATGGGCAAAACCCGGCGATATCGTATTGTGTCCAGCCCTATCCATCTCTCGTGAAAACACTCAAGACACTCTCGTATCTGAACCGATCATAGCGTGGCTGGGGCTGTGTGAATCTGCTTCATGTTGCTCGTGACGCTACGGGAAAAAAGGGTCTCTTTTTTGTCCGATGAATTGTAAGTTTGGCAGATCGAGTCCCACGTGATATTCGCCTACTTAATTAAACCCTAAACTACGGCAGCCGCATAAACGACCCATCAAACTGGTCGCCATATAAAAACTACCGGTGCTCGTTGGGGTGCAGAGTTTGTGAGCCCGATTAAGAGCATCTTTGTGCCCTTGAAGAGTGAACTGGCAGACAGCTTCAACAGGCACTACTGGCTCCACAAGACCGAGTTCAGACTGAACCAGGTCAGATTGGTCGAGCTGGACGAGGCGACCTTGATCGCCGAGTTGCAAGAGGATGGCAATGGCATAACGGTGAAGATGGTGTCTGACTTCACTAAGTCATACACAGCCGGATTCAGCTCGTCTATCACCAGGTACATGGTCAACTTCGACGATGACTATGCTGACGACTTTGCCGCAATGGTAGATGAAAGCGTAGACCTCGGAGATGTCACCGAGTCCCATATGAAGTCTGTCGCGGGTACGCTGGCAGACTACGTAAAGGACAACAGAGCACGGAAGGAGACAGAGAGTAAGTAAACTATCAAACCCGAACCAACCCCAACTTGAAGTTAACATAGCCTTAGCGGCTCTTATCGGGGCCATAAAGAGCGACCGCAGCACATTGCGACTCCGTCGTCCGTCCACACGACAATGTCTCCTTACGTCAATCTGGTGGCAATCCTAGACCTAGCCTCTGCCAGGCGCGGCAACGATGGGGACGACAACCGGTTCTGGAAGCGTCGAAAGCTGTCCACCTTTCGCCCGTCTCACCAGGACCGGATCGCGATCGTCGAGTACTGTCTTGACATCTTAGACTCGCTTGGTCTTGCTCGAGTCGACAGCGAGGGACCTCTTTTTCCTCCTGAGGCAACGCTGCCGCAAATTTCCAGGCAGGAATACTGCGATCGCTATATAACGCCTTTCCGGGGACAGTTTGGTGCTCTGCGGGAGAAGACGCCGGAGGCCTGGCTCGCGGGTAAGGCTGCTGTCAAGACTGAAATCCATAATATCGTTCGACGATTTGGATTAAAGTTGAGACCGTTCAGAGGGAATTCGACGTCATATGACCAGGATTGTCTTGTTCGCGCATTGGTCATCGCAAGATGTATCAGTGGGACCGACAGGTTCGCTCACTGGATAACATTGTTCGACGATACCGTGTGGCAGTCAATCCAAAACCGATTTGCAGAATTCCAGAACAGCACCCAATCAAATGACAGGTCTATGTAGGATAGTTGGCGAGAAGTTGGCGAGAATGTGTAACGACAGTTGTAGGTTGGATGTGTACGATACGATCGTGTATGTTGTTATCTTTTTTTTTGTTTCTGTATAGCTTGTATTAGTATAGTATAATTTGAATCAATCAATCTAAAATCTAATTAATTAGATTGAAAATTATTGTTGTTGATGTTCATATCCAAGTCTTGAATCGGTGGTGGTTGGCAAGTCCAGAAAGCGTCCCTTTACGCTAGATGACTGTCCTTCCATCTTTCATTTCGACAAAGGTTTGCATTTCTCGCCAGTACTCCCTGAATATGGACACGACAGCTTCTGGCGCGTCTACGCACTGTCGCCGATCTTTGTCGCCTGCGCCTGCGCGTGCGAGATCGGCTACCATCAGCAACAGTCCTACTCCCATCAGTGAACAGTCAGATGAGCACCGCGGGAAACGTATAAAATGGACAGTTCGCCGGCATCTACTGGGTCGACAACTGAGATATCGAGCACGATGTCAGCTAGCGCGTCGACGGATAAGACGCCGGTGTCGGACGAGATTGCGCTCTCTCAATACGACGAAGCGCTTAGCAGTTTGAAGAACAATCCTCCAGAACAGCGATTAGAATGCCCGCTGCCTTATTCCCAGTATTTGAAATTGGAGGAAGATTGGTCTAAGGTCAAGTCGGAGACAAACATTTCGGAGAATCAGAGGTATTAGCTTCGGAGATGTATTTGTTTTCTAGAAGTAGCTGACAATTTTCGGTATTGTAGATACCCATACTTGTCATACAATAGTTCCACCCAGACAGCGACTGTGGTGACTGTCCCAAATCGTCTCCACGAAGTTGCAGTACATGAGATCAACTTCGACATCGATGCCAGCATCAGGACATATCTCTCTAGTCACAGTCCGGAATCACTGGACAATATTATGGCTATTGGATCTACCACCATAAACGAATTTTATGGCAACTATGCCCATAGCTCGAAACAGCCAGACGGAGCATTCGAATATAGCCCTGATGGTGCCGAAGCTAAACTGATGATCGCAATAGAGGTTGGGTTTAGTGAGAGCTACGAGGCACTTTGTCGTGACAAGGATATGTGGATCCATGGTCAGGGTGTTAAAGTCTGTATATTGGTATGCCTTAAGGAATCGCCACGGTTTCGAAATCCTGCATCTCCGTACGAGAATATCGAAGATGTCCGAGCAGAGATGGCAATAATGGCAAAACATGTGGCTGAAACCGAGAGACAGAACCGCTCGCAAGCCTACTACGGTCCGATTGAATACCGCGGTCACAAGTGGGCCGGGGAGCTGAAAGAAGCATTTATTGAAGTCTGGCGAGCCAAGGGCTCTGAGAAATTCGTTAGTAGTATCTTCAGATTGACTTCGTGGAATCCAGGCTGCGCACACGTGTTATATTAGGGTCTGATAGAATATGGATTCACCTGTGACCCTGTCCCTACAACAATTGGCCTTAAGATAAGCGATTTTTTTCCGGACGATGTATGGGTAGCTGCCAACATCCCAGATATTAATATTCCTTTTGACGGCTCTCATTATGCGGAAACTTCGGAGGGCCATGGTTACGACTGCACAAGGAAGGTTTTCCGACTTCATTAAACAGGAAATGTAAGGGTTGCACTACATATGTTGAAGCCATGGACATATATTTGAGAGTATTTTGCGTTGTCTCGATCAGAGAATGAAAACTCCAATGGCGCTAATGAACCACCACTATATATTACATATAAACTATTGCTATTAACAGGTTGTTCTTGAGCTCTTCAGCGGCGCCTATGCATTCACAATCATTTCGCCCTACATATCCACCATCTCTGTCAGTCTCGCAGCTTCCACGAAGATTTTCGCTACCATCGACCGCGAGTCCGCAATCGACTCGTCCTCCGAACAAGCCCTCCGCTTAGACGACGTCAAAGGCGACATCGAACTCAAGCACGTCCGATTCATCTACCCCTCCCGCCCCAATGTCACTGTCCTTGGGGACGTCAGTCTTAAGATCCCTGCAGGCAAGACGATCGCGCTCGTTGGCGCCTCCGCCTCGGGCAAGAACACTATTGTTGGCATTACAGCGGTTATACAACCCTCTTTCCGGTGAAATTCTCCTCGACGGCCACAACATCCTCTAGCTCAACACTCGCTGGCTCCGCCAGAGTATTGCGCTCGTGTCCCAAGAGCCGACGCTGTTCGCATGCTCCATCTTCGACAACATCGCCTACGGCCTCATCGGCACGCCTCACGAGAATGCACCCTACATTGAGAAGCAGGAACTAATCGTCGAGGCATGTAAGCAGCGAATGCATGGGATTTCATCCGGGATTTGCCGGAGGGTTTGAGCACCAACGTTGGAGAACGAGGGTTTTTGATGTCGGGCGGAGCAGAGGATCACGATTGCGCGGGCAACTGTTTCGAATCCAAGATATTGTTGCTTGACGAAGCGACGTTGGCGCTAGATACGAGGAGTGAGGAGGTTGTTCAGGAGGCGTTGGACAGGGCAGCGCGGGATAGAACTACTATTATGAGTAATTGTCAGATTGATGCGCATCGCTTTGCTAACAGAACAAGGTCATCGTCCACAGACTGTCGACAATTAAGGACGCAGATATGATCGTTGTTATGCGCAGGGGGAGAGATCTTGGAGCAGGGTGCACACGTGGAGCTCATAAAAAAGAAGGCAGAATACTACTCTCTCGTTCAAGCGCAGACAATCATCAAGGAGATTACAACGGCTTGTACCGAGGACCTCGACGATGGAGAGGAGATCCTTGACGAGAAGGCTGGTTTCGAAATGTCCACTTACGACGCGACTCTCACCAAGACCGAGACCGGCAAGTCAATCTCCAGCGCAATGCTCAAGGTTGCCGAGGAACAGCCGGCTGCACCGGCGTCGGAGGTGCTTCAGTTGCTGTATAAGCTCGCACGACCGGAGCTGCCGTACTCGACTCTGGGTCTCCTCTCAAGTGCACTGACTGGTGCGGGATTCATCTATCTCGGTGTTCTCTATGGCCGGATCTTGAGCGCTTACGGCTTATACTCCGAGCCATATGAACATGAGGAATTGAAGCGCGTCATCTGCCCAGACTCCGGTCTCGTCTTCATGATCCGCGGAATCCTCCTCTTCGCATATACCGTCTTTATTATCGCACCATATGGGAGTCTTTATAGACAGGCCCAAGACATTTGGTTTCTCATTTGTCCGGCACATTGGATGTGAGGGGGGACGGTTAAGTCGGTGGACTCTTAGGCAATTTATGAGGACTAACGGGCTTGTGTTGTTGGCAAGAAATGAGATAAGAAAGAAAAAGAAAAAATACGGGAGAACACAAAAAACCATCGGAGAGTAGGGCTAGAATAATCATATATATAAAAACCCGCGTGTAAATAACAACTTCTCATACAATGGGTCAGGTTCTTGTGCAGCTCAAAGTGCTTGGAAACAGGCGAATAAATATTTACAAAGTTATATACAAATGCGCTTACTGAATTTAGAAAATAATAAGATCGTAATATCCTCAAATTAAGTCGAAGCTGGAATCATAAATGCCGTTATAGAGGATGGATATAGTGCACGGAACAAGTATGTTCCGATTTTTGAATGCGACGACTGCATCACCGATGGCCAGATAGGTCCCCCACCTGACGTCCAATATCCTATGTTTATCCGGCACCCTACTTTATCACTCAATCGGAATTCGGTCCTTTTTCGTTTAACTAGCGGCGTCATTCTCCTCCTTTGCATGGCGTTGTGGAGAATGAAGATGGCCAAAGATCCGCAGAGGTTCAGCAGTCGCAGCATTCATCCGCATGTTTGTTTTAGCCTTGACAGAATATAAGCAAGACGTCAAGCCTCAAACTCCGCAGGGTCGCAGTTCCCAACGAAATGAAGAGATATCAGTTTGAAGCGGCGAGGGAAGTTGCCGCGTTGCTCCATTTCATAGATCGTAGTGCAGCCAGCGGCACGGTCGACCGTCGTTGAGAAATATGCGTGAGGTCATGGAGGCGACACTCGTAAATCTAGCGAAATATTCATTATCCAAATTGCTAATGTGTAACTAACGTTATATTATAAGTTTCTTATTTAATTAAAATATGGATGGAGACATACTCATAAGTTATAGAGATGTGGGGAGGCAATGTGTGAACTTTGGCAGAATGGAAAACTTTTGAAAGTACATACTTCGATTGTCACAAATTGACCTACATTTCAATCATGGAATCAATTCATAGATTGACGTGGCTCGAACACACCATCCAACTTGACAGACGAGTCATTATGGACGTGATATTCATATCAACCAACGACTGCACGTAGGTGTATAATACAACTTTGTAATAAATGACGCTAGATACCAACGCTGAAACGAAATATAGACGACGTATATGACAATGAAACGACAAGCTAAAACTTATATACGAAAGACAAAATAACAGCAACCAAAATTGAATTGCTGTCGATGATACCATGAAGAAAGTCTCAATCTGACCCGTTAGTTGTGAATATCGAGACCATTCTGGATGGCGAACAGTTTGGAGGACACGACAGAAGCGTACTCCTCTATTTGGTTGCAGTATTGGTCTGGATCTGTTAGCAAAGGAGACTACGCATGATTGCAACAAAACAAAATAACTTACTGATCTGCGCAGATATCAAGATGTTATCCAGTCTCGACGGCTCGGTAGGGAGCTTGTATTGTTTTTGCCAGTCATCCTCAGAAACGAGAGGCAGGTTAGCCCTCTCCCGGATTGCATTCTCCGATCTCTAAGAAATATTGTCAGTCGCCACTCCTAACAATAGCCACATCTTGGTAAGACAAAAGGCAAGATGGTCATACAGTCTTCTGGAGCCACTGCTGGATCTTAGCCTGCTCTCTGCCAACCTGGCGTTGGTAGTAGTTGAAAGTTCCCTGCTCGGCAAAGTAATCATCTACCGACTCAAGTAGGAGCTCGACATTTTTCTCAAGGTATGGGTCTATGGCGAGGTCAAGGCTGTCGAAGTTGGGCTCAAGAGCAGAACTTGAGATGAATGAAGTAGGATCGTCCTTCTTGGCGAAGGCAGGGGAATCGAGATGCTGTAGCAGAGAGGTGGCAAGATGTGAGTTTTTGATCGAGAGGGGGAGCTCCTCTAGTATATCGAGGTAGGTGAGATTGTGCTTGGCAACGGCTTCGCTGGAGAACTTCCCGTTGGATGCCTTGTTGGCCTCGAGGAACTCGGATGAGAGACGGTAGGCTTTCAGCGAAAGGCTGCTCTGCGAAGAGCGCGTGACATCGTGAACCAAAACAATTGAGTTCGGATTGGCGGCATGGAAGGCGAGGAGGTTGTCGATCAGCGTTTGGTTGAAGAAACTGCCCATGTACGATGACATGTAGTAGCCGACAGGGTTGGCTTCGATGTTGACCTCCTTCAGCAGCCGGATCATATCAGCCTGGTAACGCAGGTTGGCTTTTGACCGTGTATTAGTGGAATCATCGCTACTTGAAGACGACGAGCCAGTGCTCTCTGTTGAAGGGAAAGGGAACGAGTGTGTGACTTGGAGAACGGAGTTGGCGTCGAGACCAAGAAGAAGCCCGCAAGCGGCAGCCGGGAACGTGTCGGTGGTATGCTTGGTAAGCTTAAGAACGACCTGAATCATGAAGTAAGTAAAATAGCATCCCGGAGCGACCAATGTGCTACACCTACGCCAGAGTCTATGACGGCCGTGAACACAGGCGTTGTAAGCTCGGGCAGACTATCAGTGATTCCATGTTAGCTAAAACGACCACTCTTATAAAAAACCGAGATTATTCTGAATAATAGTACATACACAGTAACCGGGAGAGCCATGATCAAAGAACAAAGACAGGTTTGTTATTGTCTTAATCTGATAAAACCGAATCCCTGACCACGCTCAGATTTTTTCACTTGCGACTCGCGCGCCCAAAAGAGTTGTCGCGTGGGACGAGCGCATATATCGGAACTCTGCGCAGACTTTGGCACGGCTCCATTATGGCGGCGACTACCCTTCCAAAAAGTGGCCCTAACCTTGCAATATGGCACGTGACCGACTTCACTCCTGAGCCGCACAAAATTCTTTCGTTCAGTGGTACATTGGAAGCCTACCCAATCCTGCTGATAATTTGCGCTCGAAATGTCAGGTAAATTAAGCTCCGGAGCCTCCTCATCATCTCAGGTGCGATCCTGCCTGGTATCGTTTATTGCGCCCGAACATGAGGCTTCGCTGTCTGTCCATCTAGGCGCGGTCGTTTCCTGTCTTGGATCACCGTCAGTCTTAAAAGCAACAGACTCGCAGACTATACACCGAGTGCGGGTCCGGCTATCGGCTCTATTACAGTCTCAATCGCCTGCAGTACGACAGTCTGGAGCAGTGTTGGTATATACGATCGTGGGGGCGGATTGGGAGTCGTTGGCATCTCATGGCGGCACATGGACCAAACTTCTACTGTCAATACTGGAGGTAGAAATTCTCCTTGTCTATAGTCAAGCCTATGAAGTCTACTGACTATTTGACAGCGAAAAACGGAAAGTTTGGGAGTTCTGAGCGCTGTCGTCCGCGCACTGTCGAAGATGCTTGCTCTCACTCGCGGCAAGCCCACATTGACGCGTGAACTTACGACACCGAATATACCATCATTTGTGGCAGCGCTGCTTGCATTGTCTTCGCCGCCATTACCGGCTTCGTCCAGCAACATTGATGTTAGTACACTGTCAGTCACCTTACCAGCATTGCTCGACATTCTGCGCGATCATCCGACTACGTTCCGTCCATTCGCTAACAAGCTGCTGAATAACGTGTTGTACCCGCTCCTCAATTACTCTTGTCGAACTAGTCGTCCAATGGACAGGAATGTCGAGTCGCTTGTCAGAAGACTATTTGTCAGTTTGTATCTTACAGTTCCGAAGAATCAGGTTGTAGAATGGCGCATGTCGATCTTGAAGACTGTCGGCGAAATTCATATTGCTCTTACAAAGACATTTGATGTTGTGGACGAGGAGGCGTCGTATGAAGATGTTCCGGCTGGCTGGGATCTCTCTGTCGACTTCAAAGATTCGTTTGCTGGAGTACTACGGATAGAAATGCTACTCCGCGTTCTCGAGACATTCTTCAATGTTTCTACGAAGTCAAAGGTCCAAGTGCCAATTGGCCAGATCATTCGAGTTGTCGATAGAATACTGTCACTGGTGCCTGCCACCATGCAATTCGTTCCGACAGCAGACCGGGTTGAGCGCGACTTTATCCTCTCCGCAATGCCTATGCTTCATGCTAATGTCTATGGATTCCTCAACACTTTCATCTCATCGTAAGTATTTCGAGCTGATATCAATATCGCCAGAGTTGTACTAATACCTTATGCAGGATCAAGCAGTCCATCCTCCCGCATATTTACACAATCTTTTCCCATTTTCGTTCCATTCCTGCTGATCAAAACCCGTAAGTATTGTATATTATTATATGCCACTGTATCGCAAAGCTAAGTAGTAGGTTATACAATATTCCGGTCTACAAATTTCTCACCACGCTATGTCCAGTCATCGCCTTTGTCCCTCCGAAGTTGACGCCGGATATCAGCCATATCGTCGAGCTCGCACTATCCAATCTCGCATCAACCCGGCCATCCACGAGCACTCTCCCTGACTTCTCCAGTCATCCAGAGACATTTATCAACCAAATTCCTGCATCCATTACTACGCCAGCAATCAGATTTCTAGCTGCTATCGTTTCCACCACGCCTCATCTCCCTCCTACCACACGATCCCTCATCGATCGATTCGCAGTTCTTCGATCTGAATCTGGTCCATTGGAGGAGAAATTGCTCCTCGAGAGTGTGTTACAGCCAGGACATAACATTAAATGGAGCATACTCCCGCTTGCGGCACGGAGGCTGCCTACTAGCACGTACATGAGTGGACTTCTACATCCGAGGTTCCCGCCTTTACCCATAAAGCGAGAAGATATTCTAGGAAATTTGCTGCTGGAGGATATGGAGATTTTGGCTAGGAAGCACCAGCGAGATAAGGGGCCTGAGGTGGATGACGAGGATGACGAGGGCGACGAGGACGCTAAACATGTACAGGCGAATAATTCCCATAATCCCGCAAAATCGGCGACCGGGACGATTACAGATGCAGACGATGTCGTCATGGAGGAGACCGAGTCTCCAAGTTCATTAGAATCTGCAGAGCCAAAGGAGACGGTACATGCGATGCCACTTGAAGACGTATGGACGAGCAGGCGTCGCTCGCCCGTAGTTGCTACAAATTTCAGTATTGTTCTACCATCGGCTCCTTCATCTTCCGCGAAAGTGGTAGGTGAGGCAGAGTTGAAGGACTCGATTACTGTGTGTGGTCCATCTTCAGCTCATTCAATTAAGTCCGGCCGGAAGAAGCGAACCAGTGATCAGATTGAAGTGGACGAGACTAAACGTCAGAAGGTTGATTCGGAGCAGAAGGAGAACGAAGAGCCGGAATGCCTTGCACTGGAGGATCCAGAGCTAGCTCCAGATTTAGCAATCCAGGCTGTGACTGTACCTGCGCCGGTTCAAGTTGACGCGTCTGAAGAACAGAAGGAAACGACGGAAGCTAACAACAATGGCGATTCTGATGACTTTGAAATGCCAGAGATAGATATTGGGAGCTCGTCAGAAGAGGAGGAGTAAGATAGGTGTCAGAAAATATTCTATATTCTATTGTATAGTAGTTCCGTTATTTTCGTTATTCAGGATGCTATTGAATGATTTCTACATTTTGACCAGAAACATCGATTCCATCAATAGCATTCCAAACTTCGCTCGCCACAGCATCTAACTCTCTGCTGGCGTCAACCATAATAACGTTTCCCAACTTCAACGCTCCGACACTTCCGTTCCCATCTCCTAGTATCTTTTTAAAACATTGGCGAACTCTGGTCTGAAACTCGCTCACTTCGTATCTCTCCCGGCCGAAATCTTCTCTCGCAGTCTGGAGCATCGCCATCTCAGGATCGATGTCGAGAAAGATTGTCACGTCTGGCTGTGGCAGACCACGATCTGGTGCGATGCACCACTCGAGTGACATTTCAGGCATCTGTTTCGCAAGCGAGTAGGCGACACCAGATGGGACGAATCTATCCAGTATAACAGTTTGACCAGCTTCAAGTGATGCTAATATTGACGCTCGTAATTCCCATCTGTTTGCGGAGAATAGCAGGTGAATAGATTGGTCCGGCAATTGGGATTGAGAGGCGAGGTATGAGTTAATCATCTGCCCTATTTGGGTCGTACGGTCCATAATCTTTGTTAATAACCATTTGACTCAATAAACACGTCTACTAAACGCACACTGACGTACCTGGAACTTTCTGTATTCTTGCGCTGTCTGCGCCATTTTTGGCTGCAAGCTTCTCGTACAGCAGCTGACACTGAGTCGTTTTCCCTGCGCGATCGAGGCCCTCGAGAAGAATGAGCATTCCACGGCGTTTAGTTTCTGAATCGGCTGTCATATTATAGTAGATTTCATGTCTTTCAGCGCAACTTGCTGGAGAAGGTCGAAGGGTGTACAGATACGATAACAACAATTAGACGCGACAAAAGTTCCCAAGACGCGTTTACGGAAGTTAAGTTAGTGCGCATGCTTCATGCGTAGTTGAGCGCAATTTCCATAAACGCAGAGTGCACAGCAGGCTCATCGTAGCTCGTCGTATATGTCATACGTCGCTCTCTCCAAGCACCGAGCCCCCGAGGACTCGCGAGCATGCAGGCAGCGACTTCCCAAAAAAAATTGTAGGATTCTTCGAGAGCTGAGTAAGTCCGGTATTGTCATACGAAATTCTACCACATATCTCGCTCCTTCTCCGACATAATTCTCATTTCGTATTTTTGATGCTTGAAGGAATATAATATTTTAATTATGGCGATTTTCGCGGTTCTGCGAGTCGCACGGCCAGCGGTCAGAGATATTACTATGTATGCTAGAACGATAGGGAGAACACTGACCACGTCTTCTTACGACGGTCGGAACACGATCTCGAAACAGTCTACCGGATCTCTGTTGGCCAACAGTATGCGCCGTAGCCTTGTGGATTCATCTACACAGCGAAGATGGTTTTCAGGGTCCGCTACTCGAAGACACGGACATGTTCACGAGCCGAAGCCTGGCGAAGAGTACGCTATTCGTCGTCAATAATGCGGCAGAAGCCTTTCAACTCGACTGACCATGATTATAGGATACATGTCACTTTCATTACTAGAGAGAATGAGAGAGTGACAATAGAAGCCGCCGAGGGAGATAATTTGCTGGATATAGCGCAGGCCAACGATTTGGATATGGAGGGTAAGATCATTTCGTAGTATTCGGATATTTGATTATTAATGTACTGACCGTGCACTAGGCGCTTGTGGTGGCTCATGCGCGTGCTCAACCTGCCACGTAATTGTGGATCCGGAGTTTTACGATCTGTTACCTGAGCCGGATGATGACGAGAACGATATGTTGGATCTTGCTTTCGGCCTTACGGAGACGTAAGTCAATATCATCGTCATGCCATTGTGTAATCCCCATGACTAATATTATCGAAGATCACGGTTGGGATGCCAAGTCAAGCTGACCAAAGAACTGGATGGCCTGGTTGTTTCGTTGCCAGCTATGACACGTAATCTACAGGCTCGTGATTTCGAGAAGCGATAGTTGGCAATTGAATATAATTGAAACATTATATTAACGAACAACGAACGAAGAACCATGACTAGAATTAGTTTCAAACCCGACGGGGAGATATGTGGTGATGTTGGACTGTAGCATGGTTTCTATTGGACGCGGTCAAATATCTCAACGATAGATTTTCGATACTACTGAGGTCCTCATCTCCAAATGGGCATGTCCTTGTGGTGCTTCTTGTCTATTTCCTTCTAATTCTTTCCATATTCATGTACATAACTTGGTTCGAGCAATATATTGCACAAATGGCATTAACTATTTACCAAACACTGTATCCGTGAACAAAAATTTAAGATGCCAACACCCATGCGCTGTGTATAGCTTATTTCGCCTCTAGTGCCGCAAGTGCCTTCTTCTGCGCCTCAATGACTGTGTTAAATAGTTTAACGACTAGGAGAATTAGAACCAGTTCAACGTATCCTTAAACAAATACAACATAATACTAACCTCCTCGTTTCGCAGTCTTCTTGAGCTTCTTCTCGTGCTCGGTATTCTTCTGGACTGCGTCGGGATCCGCGGTCACGCCCTCGCGAGAACCAGTGATCACGTCCTTTATTCGCTCCTTGTCCAATAGTTGCTTTTTCTCAAGTCGCAATGCCCTCCTAGCCTTGGCTTCGAGCTTGGAATCCTCGATGGCTTTGGCAGTTTGACGAGATCGTATTAGGACTGGGTCATTCCTATCATGCGCCTTCAAGTGGGAGGACAAAATGGCGGTCATCGCAGAGGAGAACGCATCGGGATCGGTTCGTTTTGATTCTAAAGGCGTTAGCAATTGCTTCTCAAAACTACTTCCTCAAATCACATAGTGTAACTTACTCTTCTGCTTCTTCTGATTCGCCGAAGCATTAATATTCTCGATCTCCTTGTCGCCATCCGAGTCATCGTCGTCCTCGGCCTCATCGTCACCATCTGCGTCGTCGTCGTCTTCCTCGACCCCGCTAGCATCTTCCTCGGACCCGCTATCATCTTCGTCTTCGTCTTCCTCCTCACCTCCTCCGCTGCCCTCGCTCTCCTTCTTGGCGACGTCCTCTTCTTCACTGGAAACAGCGTCAACATCAAACTCGTCGTTGTCGTTCTCCTCCTCATTTTTAGTTGCATCCATCAAATCCTCGGACTCCGGTTCTGACAAATGCAAGTCAACACCACGTCACAAAACATACTTCATCTGTATTCACACTTACCATTCTCGCTGCTACTCTCCTGTATGGCTTTCCTCTTCTTATATTGCGGTTGCTTCTTGCTCTTCAATTTCTCCGAGATATCATTTCCCTTCAATTTACCCACGCTACCACCGGAAGAGATCCTTGGTAATCCCTTCGGCTGCTGTCGCTTCACTTTCCGTTCGACTGTCAGGTCTATTTTCCTCTTTTTATTGTTGGGATTCGTTGTCTGACCTGGCATATTGCTTCGTTGTTAATGTTCAATCTAATATTACCTAAGAAATTGATCGCAAAAAAAAGTTCAAGGGCCGCTCGCTGAAATTCAAAGTCCCAACGCGTAGCTCTTCTCACATCAAAACACACATTGCCCAATGGCCACATCCACGACCACATAAGATACAACTATACACCACAATCAACACGACTATTCAAACAAAATTGAGACGAGGCAAATAGGTTACGGAAATACGATAAACCATGTCAACAGGCTCACGACTGGGCTCCCTCCGACCATACTTCCAACGCCCGGAACTGACCTTCCACGACGGCATCCCGGATCTCGATGCGCCATCGTCGACCTTATATCCCAGCCACAACGGCGCTTCCTTCGCAGGCTCGTCAAATGGGCTCTACGCTGCGACTAGCTCTCGTGCGGACTCGATATTGGCAGATCTGGACTATGCTGACTATCTTGAGCTGCCCAATACGTCGGAACTGGTGCGTGGGCTGACAAATGCCGCGATGGTGCGGTATTCGTCGACGCTTTTGGCACAGCCTTTTGAGGTCGCAAAGATGGTGCTGCAAAGTGGGAGGTATGAACGGCCGCTTACGGGGGTTGGGGGGTCGCCTCGGCCGTCGTCACTGTCAGGGTCAAGAACTGGGAAGGGACAGAGACGGGGACGACGAGGGAGGATTGACGATATTGATACGTTTGAGATTGATGAAATGGGTGTGAATGATGATGAGGAAGTGGACTACTTCTCAACACCGGGAGAGGCGTCACGACAAATCGGGCGACATAGGAGGCATGAAAGCGACGCATCATCTGGATCGGAGACTTCGCATACAAGTCACGCGAGCCATGCGAAGTGGGCAAGTCAAGGTGGTGGGGTGCGACCTGGTCTTGGAGTGCGGAAGAATACGACACCAGGACCGGAACTGTACCAGATCGGACAGCATAAACCGTACATCTTGGACGCTATGGGTGCTTTGTGGACGAAAGATGGTCCTTGGGGAGTATGGAGAGGTCAGATTATATTGATCTTTGACTATGAGAACTCAACCTAATGAAAATAATGATTTAGGTACGAATATCACTTTCCTTCAATCCATATTCTTCTCTACCTTAGAATCCTGGCTCTCCGCCTTCTTCTCCGCGATTCTCAGCCTCCCGGACCCGTCTATCGTCGACATCGCCGACAGCGCCCATCCCCTCGTCTCTCTATTCGCGTCCGTCACTGCCACTACTCTCGCGACCCTCGCCCTCTCACCCCTCGATATCGTCCGCACAAAACTAATACTCACGCCCTCCGATGCGCAACCTCGCTCGATTGTCGCCTCCCTCCAATGCCTTCCCTCATTTATCTGCCCGTCCCAGCTAGTTCTTCCCACGACTCTCCTTGCGGCAGTGCCGAAACTGATATCCCGCGGCACGCCGTACCTCCTCCGCACGAAATGGGGAATTGAGCAATATACCTCGCCCACAATCTACAACATGGTATCGCTGGTCTCCGCGGCGACCGAGCTATTTGTCAGACTTCCCCTCGAAACAGTCCTCCGGCGGGGCCAACTCGCGTACGTCGGGGTCGTGAGGACGATCGTCCCCATAGGCTCGTATAACGGGATCCTCGGAACGCTGTGGGATATCGTCTCAGGAGAAGATAACGGCGCCTCAGGACTCGAGGGCCTGTGGCGCGGATGGCGGGTTGGCATGTTAGGTATCATCGGAACGTGGGGTTTTGGCGGTTTGAGAACACATACGCTGGATTATGGTGGACGAGAAGAGAGGTTTTAGGTGGTATGAACTCTGGTATTATTGGTATTATCTCCGCGAGTTTAGGGAGAGGTGTTGTATATTTGTCGTCGTGAATGAGACCGATTCGTGTGTGCTCTTTGTATATTTCGACATTCCTTTTTTTGCTTATTTGGGCATTGTTAGGATCTGTACGTTTTGTCCATATTGTATTCACCTCCTCAATCAAATCGCAGTCTATTATCAGGTGTAACATAAGTCCAATAGTGTACCAAATTTTCCTAATAGAATACTCCTTAAATAACGCCGATAATACTTGTTGCATACTCCAGATATAATATTCATTTAGAACTTTCTCCGCTCCTTGTTCAGCCTATATGCTCGAGGAACCTGCTCTAGTATGTCGCTCCCAAGAGATCTCAAGTTCTGTCGTACATCTTCTTCCGATATCTCAACCAACTGCCGCGCATACGCGTTATCGCCGTCCCTCCCATCTAACTCCACAGCCATATACTGCACGATTCTATCATACTCAGCCACGGACTTGCACGGACTTCTAAGAAACGAGCACAACTCATGCAGGAATATATTCGCGTTCGTACTGCCAAGGTAATCCGCCAAGATATTCAGCGCCATTTCCGCACCTTTCATAGACTGCACGTCAACAAGTTGCAACATTGCAGTGATATACACCGTCAAAAACTCAATCTCCCTAGATGTCGACGTCGAAGATATGCTGTCCGGCGTTGCTTCTGATGGCGATAACGCCGCAGAGTAGGGATCGCAAGTAAGCAAAAACGGGAATACAGCCAGTTCGCGGCGGATGAATGACTTGGCCTTTACTTGCAATGACTCGTCGGTGTTGTATCGCTGCACGGAGAAGTTAATGAAGCCGGTGTACTTGTTGCAGCCGATATGACATGCACGAAGACGATTGCGGTAGATGTAGCGACGGCGATGGAGAGCAAGTTGATATTTTCTGTCGATGTGGGAGTATCGGGTGCTGGATTGGACGTGGCGGGTGTGGGGGGTGGTAGACGCAGGAATATCGCTGGCTAATGACTTATGATCATCTTTTCGAGAGAATGTGGTCGCAGGAATGCATATTCTGTGGCCTCCATGATAGTCAAATGTGACGCTCTGAACAGTGGTCTTACACAGTGGACAGGAGCTATCTGCCGAGATTTGGAGCCACTGTGAGATACAAGCGAGATCCCAGCGGTGATTGCATGGGGAGGTGAATGCTAGTTTCGAGGGATCTACCGGATAGAGACATATAGCGCACTGCAAGGACTGCTGCTGCTGCTTACCACATAAAATTCCTTCGACTGACTGCAGTTTTTGAATGGCAGGACTTAGCATTATCCTTGGTGGTGGCTCGTCTTGGAAGGGGACCCTTCTGAATTGATCGACCACCGTGCGGCTCTGTAGTGGCGACTTTGTGTAAGACCTCAAGGGCTTTGTACCAGTTGAAAATAGAGTTGGGGCGGACGGACATGTGGCGGGACGCTTGGGTTCTTGGGGCTCGGGTTATTCGTCCCATTTCCTCGCAATGCTCAGACGATCGTAGGCTGTTCAGGAACCACGAAGCTAGGATATGGATATGGTTCATCAAGTTCGGTCCCGAATAAACCTATGTAACCCTACTCTGTTAAAGTGTTAAATAGCATTGCATTAAGCTCGCAATATTCTACGGTAGAAGATATAAGCGACGAATACCACCAGCATATATGCCATATAGACGGTTGAGGTCATTTAATCAATAAAGTAATCGATTCAAAAATACCAGAAATGACTAGTTAAATGCAAATGCACTTTATTTATATTCTTAAATGAATATACGCGGTTGAGTTGATGTAATAAGATATCGTGCGGGTACAGTTTTGGGACTACACTGGATGCAGCATACTAGGACCATATTCACGCTCTATGTGCGCGACAAACGGTCACTTATCCGTGTAAACAATAGAACAACAGCAAGTCAGCTTCTGATATAACATAAATACGAAGCGCTGACCATTTAAGATCCACGATCGTTGAATCTTGAGCAAAAAAGTCCGCCGATATCTTCGTATAGATGTTCAATTCTCGCGTCCCCAAAGTTTCGTGTTGTTCTCGCGAATAGTCGTGGAGTGCAGAGCCAGAAGCGCTTGACTTTTCGGCATCTGCACTACATATCCCTATGCAGATCTAGATGATCGTTATATGGCGTAAATTAACATGCGAACTTTGAAAAACCCGATGCACTGTGGTGACAGTGAGGGCTAGGGTAGATCAAACATTTTTCGTGGCTGAGTTGTACCTATTGTGGGTCCAGTTGGAGTCGGTCGATTCCCACCATCTTGACCATCCTCCGTCATCAGGCATGTGTGCATTAGATAGAGTATAAGTGCTAGAATTAAGAATTTTGAAATTGCTTAAAATAAAATATAAACAAACAAGTACATTCAGCTAGGGCATCGTATTCTCGGGTTGTGGGCTGATCCGACACCGAGATCTGTGCCCTCACAGCCCAGCATTTATTCACCGGAAAACGTGGTAAGGGTAAGGGGATCTCGCAGAGGACAGGGGCTTCACTTCGTTTACAGAAATCTCCTCAAGCATAGCCACTTTTCATTCTAGTAATCCTTTCATATATGGGCCTTCATCACAGTGTCCAGTATCCTCTTTACTAGTCCTGCACCGGTAGCATGCTGCTGCAGCATCCTGCCGCACCCGCCAAATGAAGACCCTCTGCATCGGCATACGTCAGCAGCTTTCTGCACTCGTCTGTATTTGCGTGCTTCTATCCTTAGGCGTGCTTGCGATTGTATTGGTACGGATCGTATGGAGGTTCTGTTTACTATTTATGCTAACTAGTTTCAGGCCATAGCCACTCAGAACTATGTACTGACTCTTCGCGCCGAGCGTCTCGAACTCGTGGCTCAGCTTAAGGCCTCCCAAGTGATACAGGCAATCGGGTTCTTCTACTCGCAAGCGTTTTCAATATCAACCCGCAACATCATCCAGCGAGCTCTCGGGCAGTATCGCGCCGGCAACCACTCTGCCTCGAACTGGGAAGCTGCCAACGCGTCCTTTCAGATCTCGCTCAATTCAGAAGACAACGTGATCGGCGCATCGATATACAGTCTTGATTTCGTGAGCTTGCTGAATGCGACAAACAATTATACCGATGTGTCGGTCATCCAGTCGCTGCCGACAGAACTTTTCCCGTTGCAGAGCTCCGGCAACCTCTCGCGGAACGAATTAGAGCTTGGAGGCAGCCTCCGCGGCCCGTATCCGGCCGCCAGCGCGTTGGTCATGTCGCTCACTATTCCAATCTTGAACACGACGCTGTCAGGCACAGCCGCCGGACGCGTGTCTGGCTACGTCACCGTGGCCTTCGACGCCCAACCCCTCTTGGTGATGATGAATGACACATCAGGACTCTCGAGCAAAACGCAATTCACACTACTAGGCACAAGTCCAGACAATTCGAACTCCACGCCGTCGTCATATGTCTACCTCCTTCCACCGAGCGGAGATCCGTCTTTATTTCGAGGCACGTTCTCCTTTGACACGTATCCCGCAGCGCGCATGGCCCTCCTCTACAACCAGACGGGCGCGATGATCAAGGGCCGAAACTCATACGAAACTAGCATCTCGGTTGGGTACGCACCCGCGGACGTGTACTTTACCACCTGGGCCGTGGCAGTCGAGGTCCCAAAGTCAGACGTGTACGATCCAATTTACCATCTGCGCAACATTGCAATGGCGACCGTGTTTTCGCTCGCTGCGTTCATGTGTATTATTACGCTGCCGTTGGCGCATTTTGCGGTCAGGCCGATCGTGCGATTGCGTGCCGCGACAGAGCAAACGACCGCGCCGCCACCTTACCACTCGGATGGCAGCGACGACGGTGGCGGCGCTCTTCGCAGCATCGGGGGAAGCGAAGTGGAATGGCACATGTCTAGCTTCCGGATTCCTGGGATGGTCCCACAGAAGGAGAAACCGCTATTCAGCGACGAGCTGACAGAGCTGACTACGACCTTCAACGAAATGACCAAGGAATTGCGCAAGCAGTACGAGAACCTCGAAGACCGCGTTCGCGACAGGACAAAGGAGCTGGAGGCCGCCAAGATCCAGGCCGAGGCGGCAAATGAGGCAAAGTCGCTGTTCATCGCAAATATCACGCACGAGCTGCGGACGCCGCTGAATGGCATTCTCGGGATGACGTCCGTATCTCTTACGGAGACGGACCCGCTCAGGGTACGGAAGAGCTTAAATATTATCTACAAGTCTGGGGAGTTGCTACTGCATTTGCTTACCGATCTACTCATATTTTCGCGGAATCAGCTTGGCAAAATGACGCTGGAAGAGAAGGAATTCAAGATGGCAGAGATCGTGTCACAGCTAAGGGCCATCTTTGAGAAACAGGCGTCGTCCGTTAAGGTCGATCTCACGATCGATCTTCTACCGCCGCGGGTGGAGACGATGGTGCTTTGGGGAGACACGAATCGGCTACTGCAGATCATGATTAATTTGGTGTCGAACGGGCTCAAGTTTACCCCAAAACATGGGTCGATAAATGTCCGTCTAATCTGTCTGGGGGTGTCTGATGCGCATATCACCTCCAATAGGACAGCTAACGCCGTAGACGAGAACGCGGGTGGCCCAAACGTCAATATCGAACCTGGGGAGGAGGCTGTGCCGGATTCAGAAGGCAATAGTGGCAAGAAGTTTGTAGCTTTCCTTGCTGACAAAGACACCCTCCCCTCAAATGCCAACTCCGAGACGTTCCCTGCCTTCGACGCTAACGAAAAATTTCTCGACTCTGGCCTCGGGCCGAACACCACCGCCACGCTGCGTCTCTCGCGCTCTCTGCAGCAACAAAAGAGCGCGCGAAGCACGCCTGCACAGTCGCAATCCAGCTCTCCCATGCGCACTCCAAAATCAAACAGCGTCGGCGGAAGTCTCACGTCGTCACTCCGGCGGAAGGGCCACACCCTTTCGCTGTCTCAATCTATTCAACGGTATACTCCTGCTCTCGCCTCGCGCTCCTCGCGCTCGCTGTCATCACCCGCATCGCGCCTTAACACAACTTCGATCGCCCAGGAGGAAGATTATACAAATAGGTACCTCCTTTTCGAATTTCAAGTTGAAGACAATGGGCCCGGTATCCCCGAGCGGCAGCAGCAGCGGATCTTCGAGCCGTTCGTCCAGGGCGATCAAGCACTGTCAAAGAAATATGGTGGCGCGGGACTTGGTCTCTCGATCTGCAAGCAACTAGCCGAGCTGATGGGTGGCACGATAGAGCTTGAATCGGTGGAAGGCCTGGGATCGACTTTTATATTCCGCGTGCGACTTCGGTACGTGAAGGACATGGCGTTGTCGGTTGACGATGACGTCGCGGAGGTTGAGGCAAGCAGCGCGGAAGTCTCGCCAGCGGCCCCGCAGAACGTGCAGTCACAGGGCGGCTCGCTGGCCAGGTTGGGTGCCTCGTCGTATTTTGCAAACAAAACATCCTGTGCGGGCGACCTTGACGATGATGACACCGATACGGCCAGTATCATGTCGGTCACCTCGTCGCTTAGATCGTTCGCCGCAAGCGTCAAAGCCATGATGGGCACGACTGATACTACGGACACGGCCCCCACGACGATAGACCACTCTACCAGCAATAGCTCCGAATCGAACTCAAACTGCTCAGCCGTTGTGCCAGCTAGTTCTAGAAGCAGCAGCAAAGTCCACATCCTCGTCGCGGAGGACAACCGGGTTAACCAACAGGTCGTTCTGCGGATGCTGAAACTTGAAAAGATTAGCAGTGTTGTGATTGCGAAGGATGGGTATGATGCCATCGAGAAAGTCAAGCGGGCTCTGAAGGCCGGGCGCCATTTTGATATTGTGTTTATGGATATTCAAGTATGGCCGATTTAGCATCAGTTTTAATTTGGATGGGATGTTATAGCTAACAATAACATGCAGATGCCAAACCTCGACGGTCTACAAGCCACCCGTGTGATCCGACAAGAGCTGGATTACAAGTATCCCATTGTAGCGCTAACTGCGTACACGGATGACTCAAACGTCAGGGAATGTATGGACGCTGGCATGAATAACTTCCTAACGAAGCCTATCCGGAGGGAGCAGTTGCAGGAAATATTAGACGAGTACTGTGACCGCGGGGAACACGTTGAGAAGGACGAAGGAACAGAGGAATACGCGTAAAGTGAAGGATACATTAAATCGGTTTGGGTTTCTAGGTTCAATCGGGTGTCATTGTGTGTCATTGTGTGTCATTGTGTGTGAATATCTATTTTTAGAAAAGTTTGTTCGTTGTGTTTAATATTGGCGCTTCGAGCAATTTCATACAGCGGGATAGTATGATGGGTATTTGTTTGTTTTTCATTAGATGTATACTTGCATATCATCTATTTTATAAGTTGTACAACAGCATGCATCATTTTGGTTTGGATAGTTATTTGGTAATATTTATCGCACCTCGATGTATTTTGATTAGATCTAAGGATATTAATTGTCATCAGACCATGATTGGTAACTCAAAGAGTGAGTGCATTAGATATTCTTGTCGAGCGCTTTAATTCACAGGCTTCAAATAATCGACTGTCTCTATATCATGTCTCGCTTGTTATTCACATCCTCCGTCTCGTTACTCCTCAGAACCGACTGCAACTCACGATTTTGGATCGTTATACTCTTCGTCTATATAATGTTAGCACACATATACTGGATACGACGCGATAGACGACTGACCATATGGTTTACTTTGTAGATACCAACGAGCTGTTTCGCGAGCTCAAACATATTATTCCGCAGCGAAATAACAATAAATTGGGCATTTTTCGTGCGCTCCTTAATATAATTTGCCACGATCGACACGTTCCTAAAGTCTAGGGCGGCATCAATCTCGTCCATGACATACAACGGCGTCGGCTTGAAGTGGTGCAGCGCAAATACGAGTGCCAGCGAACTTAGCGTCTTCTCACCACCAGACAGATTTGATATGTTCTTCCAACTCTTCTTGGGCGGCATCACGCTAAACAGTATGCCCTCCGAGAACGGGTCCAAACTATCGACCAGTTCCAGTTCCGCGTTACCGCCCATCGTGATCATTTGATACATTTCTTTCAACTTTATAGAGATGGCGCTGAAGCCTTGCATGAACTCGTCAAGACGCCTTCTTCGAAGGTCCTCGTATCTGTGCTTGATGGAGTCGCGAGTATTGATAGCGTCTTTCAGATCAGCATTTCGAGTCTCGTACTCCTTTTCTCGACGACGATATTCGTTTAGGACGTTCAAATCAACTTGGGCTTTATCCGTTCGCTCTGCAAATACGTTAGCAGAGTGGTACATGACTAGGATCAGGCATAGGGCATAGGTTATCTAAAAGCGTACCTTCTAACAGCGCAATTTCACCCTTGAGCTCCTCCTTATCCATATCGTTGAGTTCGTCCTCGCTGTATTCAGGTAACTCCACAGGCAGATTATCCCTAGTGATTCGCGGCTTGTCAGATCATGATCACTAACCGCAAGAGAGCAGATAACAAAACCTACTGTAGTTCGTGCAACGACAGAGCCAAAAGCCTCTGAGACCAATGATTAAGCTTGGACTTGTTCTCCTTGAGTTCCTTCTCGTGGTTCTCGATCTTGTTCCGAATTTCCATCTCTACCTGCTTAAACTCATTGATCTCGCTCGTGCGCTCGTCCAGCTCCGCTTTAAGGTCCCGCAATTGATCTTTCTTCTCGTCAAGTTCCTATTATCCACTTTCAGTAAGTTATACTCACAATTACGCCGCTAAAAGCACTTACAAATGCAGCCTTGTTCGCCGCATCTTCATGGCCATTCGCTGCACTCTGCACCTCCTCAAGCTCTATCTCGACTCTTTTGAGCTCCTCATTAACATCCTCGAGCTCATTGTTCGCCGCAATGACAGCTTTGTTCTGCTTAGCAGACTCCTTTTCTGCCTTGGCCTTGGCCATCTCAGCATTGCTGGTCTGTTCGTTGCGCAGCTCTATTTGCTGCTGGATGCCATCAACCTTGGATTTCTGAATACGCAGTTTGACACCACCGATTTCCATAATCTTCTCCTCTAGGTCCGCAATTTCGTCTTCAATTGTAGACGCCCTCGATCTCAGGTTTTCAATGTCATTTTCGATTCCCCGAATCTTTTTCTGAAGAGAATCTGCGAAATCGTCATTTGAGGAATTGGATTTGAATTCAGCCCTAATGATATTAGGTGTTTTCAAGTTTCGAAATTTTCAGCTCTGTACTCACCGAAGCTCGTTCGCCAACTTCTTAGCATCCTGCAAATGAGTACCTAATGCCTGGATCTCAAGCTCAATCTTCAAAATTGATACCTCTAATTGGGGTTTATTATTTTGCAGATCCCGCAGCGCATCACACATTTCCATATGCTTCCTCTGGCACCGCTCGAATTCCGACTCGTGCCTCGCGTAAGCATCTTCAAGTTTCTTTAATGCATCTTCAGAGATTTCCTGAGTAAGCTTATTCTTCATCAGTCCCTTCGACACCTTACTTCCACCCCCGCTCATTGTTCCGGACTTGTCGATCAGCTTGCCATCAATAGTCACGACCCTCCATCTCTTCTTCCCGTAAGCGATCCTGTTTGCCTGCGCCATGTCTTTTGCGACTAGAGTGTCCTGAAGCACACTGTAAAACGCCTGTGCAAACTTCTCGTCTGTTGGCCTTACTAGATCAAATAGGCGTGGCGCATTTTCCGGGGTCTGAATGGGCGACAGGTCCCGCTTGGGGAGCTTGTCTAATAGAATGAACATTGCTCTTCCAAGGTTGTTCTTGCGGAGATGTTCAACGCACGCTTGGCCAGTTTCGACGTTTTGAACGACGAGGTTGTTAAGGGAAGGACAGGTAGTAGAGATAGCGACATCGAATCTCTCGTCGATGACACCCAAATTTCCGAGACGGCCCTAAATTGAGTAAGTAAAACTTGCACATCGTCCCTTTCGTCTGCAGACTTACATAAAAGCCGCTAATTCTACCGGAGTCGTTCAATCGCATTAGACTGCTGAGAACATTTCCCTGATTCCGAGAAGCCGAGTATTGCTGTCGTGCGTCTTCGGCCTTCTGGCGAACAATAGAGAGACCGTCCTTCATGGCAGCGAGCTCGCGGGATGCCTCCTCACATTCGGCTTCACCGAGGTTGATCTGCTCTTCGACGCGTTCAAGTTCATATTTTAAATCACGGAGTTCCGATTCCTTTAAAAAAAATTGCTATTATTACTATGACCCGATATAATAGTGGCCAACGTACCTTTGCAAGCCCATTAGAAACAGTAGCCTGAATTTTGGCCTCGTGCTCTGAGATACGAAGTTCGTCAGCGGCGCGCTTGTCCGTGAGAATTCGCAATTCACTTGTCGTCACATCCAATTCCGACACTTTTGCGTTAATTTTCTCGTTCCAAGGTTCCAGCTGTTTCTTCTTCTTCTCAATCTGGTCCAAGACATGGCGTGTTTTGCCCTCCAAGCTCTCTTTGATCTCTTCGAGTAGCTTCTCTTCTGCCAGCATATGCGTTTGAAGCTGGGTAATTTCCGTCGTCAATTTCAGCATCTCCTCGTCATAGTTCGACATCCACCCAGAAGAGCTACTGATCGACAATTTCGAGATTGAGATCAACTTGGAGAGCTTGTCCTGTTTTGCTGCAATGTGTTTTTTCTTCTCCGACAAGTGAACCATATCGCGCTCATATTTGGCGAATGCTTTGTCAGCGCGTTTCGACTCGTTCTGGAGTGTCTATAGTAGATTATTAGAATTTTGAAAGCCTTATCAAAATACCCTCAGAACGTGCCTCAAGCTCCTTTGCAGCGGTTTTGTAGTCGTTCTTTAACCTTTCAAGCTCATCTTCGTTGCCTTTGTTATTCTCCAGTCTTCCTTGGAGTTGTGCCGCAAGACAACTCTATAGACATAGCCATTAGATGAGTCACAGTCAGAAAACGTGCCAATGTGTTACCAAGAGTTCAGCGGTGACTGCAATATTCTGTTTGCAGCTCGCAATGTAGATTTGATATAGAGCCGATTTCTTCATAGTGAGTTCATTTTCTTCGTGGATGAACTTGATCGCCGCATTTCTAGCACTCTAAAGCATGTCAGTACAATATTTACGAGAACTTCATGTAGCTGCGACATACTTCAAGGCTGGATTTCTCCCTCTGAACAATCTCAAGGCGACTGAGCTTTTCGTGGCAAGTTTCATTCAAAACTTCAACCTCCTGTGCAGCTTCTTCAATAGGCTTCTTGTACTTGGATGTGCCGATGATATCTTCCAAATACTCTAACAGGCCGTCATCGTTCTCATTTTGGGCCCTTGGTTTCATCTGGGCGATGCTCTCCACTTCGCCTTGAAGAATCAAGAATCTCTTGTGGTCCAAGTCTACTCCACGCTGGCGGAGTAGACTGGTAACCTCTCCAAAGTTGCTTTCGTGGTCATTGATGCTATACTTCGACGTGTTGTTCTTATATGCGCGACGGCAAATCACCAGCTTAGAATCAGGAATAACACTTGTGGTCGCATCCAGCTAGGCACAGTCAGTAAAACCTGCAGTTCCCTGAATCCAATACAAAAAAATCTCACATTATCGATGACATCTTCAAAGTGAACCTCAACACTGCAAGACGTCAAATTAGGGTGCTGGGCAGAGTTGTGTATTAACGCTGAAATTTTCGCTTGACGCATTTTACTAGCTCGGAATCCAAAGACGAATAGAAGAGAATCGATCACATTTGATTTGCCGGATCCATTGGGACCAACAACGGCAGAGAAGGACTAGGTGAAATGTTAGCAAATTTCGCAGGACACAGAAATATGATACTTCAAAAGCGTACACTGTGAAATGGCCCAATCTCCTGACGACCAGCATATGATTTGAAATTATTCAATACTAGATGAGTAATAACTAATCTTCGCTGTGGTGCCTCCGGTTCGACTTCGACTCGTTGCGTGATGGTCCGGACAAATGGCTTCGGCTGAACCGGATTTAAAGCCACAACGGAAATGTTCTGGCGTGACAACGACAAATCCGCAAGTGGAACTTTGGGCATATCTTCTTTGAGCTTAACGGTTGGGATTCCAACTCCAGGCGTGGGCGAGATTTCGCGATGTTGTTGAGGTGATTGCAACGTGAGTCTTCGTAGTGACTTCTGAACACTCAGACTAGGCGATCCGCCTTTCTGACCAGCCAGACAGGCAACATCCGTTCGCGAAGACATCGGTGTTTCTAATAAAGAGGATTGCTCGTAGCTTGTAAGGCTCTCGAGTTCGTCGCCGCTCTCGATTTGTTGTTGCGGCATAGGACTGGCGTGCCGCGAGTCCAGTCGTCGGTTAAGTCGCACTGACTGTGGTGTAATCTCAGCAGACATAGAACCCGTAGAAGATCGTGTCTGCCGTGGTCGTGTAGCTCGCGGTGGCATGATGGGACTATGTTCGGGAATGGCCGACGTGGAAGAGCGGTGTGAACCAGTGATTATGTTGATTCCACGAGCGTATGCGGCGCGGATAACAGCTCGTTGCCGCAGCAACGAGACGCGCCACTAGACACAAAAGTGGCTTCGCGACCGGCTTTCCATAGATTATACCCATTTACACAACACGCGTCTCAAGCATATCTATATCAAACGATTTTTATATACTTTGTATTATGTAGGGCTGCTCCGAATACGAAATATTCGCAGATATTGACCATATTCGTATTCGTTATTCGCAAGTCCCGACTTGCGCGAATAATATTCGAAGATTTATTCAGCAAATTCTGAGTACTGCGAATAAAATTATTCGATTATTCGGCGAATATTCGCACTAAAATCACGTGCCAGGG
>PPJX02000166.1:0-27139 GCA_003705915.2 Lipomyces lipofer | reverse complement strand
TGCTGCTGAAAGCTCACGTGGCGTGTGCACCCCGCTGAACCAGTTGTTAATATTGATTCTAATGGAATCTCAAGGCGTTGGAATTAGAATAGAATCGGGTGAGACTTGGTATAATATATATCCCGGGCATAAATTGGAGATCCGGCACCATTGATATGACCTCAAAAAGTGAGGGTTTGTCTCCAACCATCCAGTTCTCCGTGCTCCAGTATCCCAGTATTCCAGTTCATTTACTTCGTCACACTAACACCAGCCAGCCTTTCTGCCTTGGCTCCGACATTTTCATTATAATCTCTAAGCTTTCTTTGAATCTCAACATGTTTGGAATTTTCCGAGTAGAGCCTCGTATGAAGTGAGAGTCGAAAGAATTCTTCCCACTGAAGTTGATTGAAGTTGCTCACGGAGATTGAAGCAGCTAATTCCATTTTGGAACAGAGCGCGGTGCTCATAACTTGTAAAGACACGCTTCTCACACATAGCCGTGACCGAGTAGCTGAAGCTCACATTCAATGGTGTGAATGTAGAATCGGCGGTTGAAAATATGTAATAGGGTGTGATTTCGCCCTGAATCATGGAAGAAACAGAGTCAATATCATTACACATTCCAATGCCATCAAATGGTGGACGACTCACATGCCCTCGATATAATACAGCTTCATCACGGGCATTGCAAGATGTGAGTCAACAGAATACTGAGCGAAGAAGAGATTTATTGCTCAGTTGAGATGCTCTTGACATGTACGTAATAAATTATTCTGCTGAATGCTCATATTCAGGCCAGCAATGCATATCTCAAGAACACCAAAATATCAAATTAAGTTGAATTATTTAACTAACGGTCTTCTTCAATGAGTTACCTTATCTTTCATCAATTAGCCAGTGTCTCCAACATAGAGATCCAGCTAGTCCAGATATTAAGTACTAAATACTGAGATCGACACTTTAATGCATACCATACAAATTTGACTGATGACTTCGAACAATCTAAGAGTGTATTTTTGGGAGATAGCGCAAATCAGATCTCTTGTCTCTGCCAACTTATCAAGACATTTTATAAACTAAATGGTGGATTGCCGACACTGCAAGAACATATGCCGGTGCAATTTAACAATGCTCAAATTAATTGCGGACGGTACGCGCATTCCAAATCCCTATGTCTATTTCGTCCTAAAACCATAAACTTTCCTCCAAACACCCAACTCGACCAACTCGACCAGTGTGGCCTATCCATCGAACGGCGCATTGAAAATCCGCTGCACATCTTTATATACGTCAATCAAAGTCGCGGCACTCCACGCCTGCGATGGCGAACTATCATTACACAGCTCCCCATCCTTGTTTGTCAGTTCTGTGAGTCCTGCCCAGGGGCTCTCATTGATCCATTTTTGCTGCGCCTGCAATCGGAGATGTACCTGCTGAAGAGTCTCGAGTTTCTCAATTTCAGTCGTTTTGCGGAGAAGGTCAAAGTGGAGGAATGCACGGAGAAAGAAGCCCGTGCACCAGAGCCACTCGGGGCCCTGATGGTAATTGCGACCGTTCGCAGTCTTGAAGTCAGTCGAGTCTTCAGAGTTGTTGTAGTACCTTCAGCATGTTAGTCAACCCAAAATCAAGCCTAAGTCGCAGAGACAGTACGCACGGTCTATAATTCAAATCTGATGGATCTAGTGTCGCCATTCCAACTGGTCCCCTGATCGTTGTGTCCGCAATTGCGATCGCACCCAGTGCCTTCTCTGGCTCAAACAGCTCTGGCGCAACTGTCATTGCGATTGCAAAGTTCGGCCGCAACTCATAGTCCTCATACTCCTTGCCAGACCGGAACAGGTCTTTGTAAATGCCACGTCTATTCACACATTCCGGAGTGATCACATGCTCGCTATCATCCGCAGGGTTTAAAGGAACATAGTAGCACCGCTCAAATGAATTCTGTATCATCGCCTCCCACTCCCGTAGCAGGACCGTCTGCTTCCCGGCACCCGTAGTAACGGAATCATACGGATACACGCCCCTCTCATGTAGGCCATTCACCCAACGTAGCGTGCTCTTCAGCATTCCCGAAATCTCGATCGCGGCACCGTCGCGAGGTGTGCCGGGCCAGCCTTTATTCCCTGCCCGCTCCGATTCGCCCATTTTGTCCATCCAGGTTCCGCAGTTCCACTGATTCCCCCCAAAAATGAGGCCAGTGTCATCAAAATCGACGGTTACATCCATGTTGAAACCTTCGTCCTTCATCTGCATGTCGAGTTCCTTTCCTGCATTGTGTTCCCGGAAATGCAGACCCTCGGCATGGCGCTGGAGTACCTCATGAATGATGTCAAGCAGCGAGGTTGAGTAGCTGAATGCGCGGGGATCGTCATATTCGATGAATGTGTCATCGAGTGGAAAGCGGCGGGGAACTTGCTCATGGAGGATAGCTTCGCCACCAGGGACAAGTCTCACATAGTCCTGAATTGTCTGCAGGAAGAACCATACTGAGTCACGGGAGTTGTAGCGCGGATGGCGACCAGCATCCAGGAGATTGGGAATCATGCCATGCTTGAGCGTGGAAGCGAATGCGAGGATGTGCTCGCGTGCATCGGCATACCGTCCAGGTGCAATTAGGAGACCCCTCAATGAAATGAACACATCACGGCCCCAACAGCGCATGTAATCCCTACTGAAATGGGGGAGTCCTGCTGCCATGCATGGCACACTCTTGGTGGGATAGAGCGATGTCGTGTTGACTACTCCTACCATCTGCACGGAGCACAACAGTAGACTCTGCAAGAAATGATGCGACTCTGCAAAGTCCGAATGCAGCATCTGCAAAGCTCTGGCCTTGCATGCCTCGTAGCATATCTGCAGCACCATCGCAAAGTACCGAGGTAGCAAAAATGGTGGCACTTTTCTGATCGCGATGAATCGTGCGTTGAACCACTCGACCAGCGATTTTAGGTTCGGGAACCTTGCGGAATGTTTTTCAATTCGGCCCTGGATATAGTCAAGTGCCCATTGTCCCTGACGGAGATGTTCACACAACGGGTGCGCAAGGTCATTATGTTGGACGATGGTAGCGAGAGGGGACATGAAGCCTTGGAGACCAGCATAGACGAGAGGACCAAAGTTAGGGACAACGTACACACCGTCTTTGCCGTTCGTGAGATCGCGTTCCTCGCCGTCGCAACGGTAGAGCACCACATTGAGATCAATCAAGTCCAGCCCTGCGACTGCATCAATGGCACCTGAAACAACAAAATCATCAACGCTCTCTTCTGCACTAGGGATCCACGTCCGAAGGAGCGCGATGGAGCCGGGCGGGAAGTGCTCTGGCAATGTGATCTCCGTGCGAGCCTGTGTGGCATCGTATGTGACACGTGGCGGCTGCAGTTCCAAGACCTCGACCGGAATTCCGGTTAAACTTGCGTCTGAGTGTTTGTGTTCGCCCTTCTTGACCAAACTGGATGACAACACCGACTTCGCAAAAGTTCCTTGCAAAACGACCGGTCCCACTAATCCCGTTAGCTGCCGGTAATGCACACGAAGCCATATAACTCGGCCGCGGCAATGTGAACTTACATTTCTGGTTTTCTTCGCCCCCAGAAAACTTTGTATTCGCAATCAAGAACCATCCCTTTCCCTTTCTCGGATTTACCCTATGCACGGTAATGAAATTCCCCTCATGGTGGACATGCATCTCCTCTGCGCCATTCTTGCCGGTGTTTTCGTGGACATTATTGAGAATTTTCTTGATCTTCCCGATCCCGTTCGCGAACGAATATTGCCGCTTCTCATTGACGATGTCTAGCAGGTGCGGGTAGCATTCATCATATCCGAGGACGGACCCTGTCGCGCACGCACACATCGACACCAGCGCCGCGTTGGGGAGAGTATCTTCCACCGTCCGCTTCTGTGCGGGCGTCTCATTGTCATGGGTGCAATCCATAAACAGAGCGTGCACATGCGACGCATGCACGAGCCTGCTGCTCGCGAGCTGCGCTCGCGTTAGACTTCCGACTGGATACCCGCCATGCCTGTGCACGAGCCGCGACAGCTCAGAGACCGACCACGCCTGCATCGCTTCCCTGATGAGACTGTTGATGCCGAGGCGCTCGACAAACAGCTTATCCATGTCCTCGGACCCGGTGAAGAGCTCGGCAACAACATAGAGGTCCGGCCGCACATTGCGAGCGCAGTCGAGGAGGTACTCGCCCACATGGAGAGGCGTCGAGTGGCAATTATCAATACGGAAAGCATGGAAGTATTTAGCGCAAATTTCTGTGTACCGTCGCATGTGGTCCCAGAGGTAGGGAGAGTCGTCAGGGGTGCGACCATAGCGTAATTTGACGCAGTCGCCCCAAGAGATGACTTCCCGACGGAGGTAGGCTTTGGAATTTGAGGACGCGAAATCAACCATGGGGTTGGCGTTCCATATCCAACCGTTGTTAGCCAACCCGACGGTTTCACCATCGACTTCGATTCTAGTGAAATACGTGTCGGCAAGGGGACTCTTAGCTGTTATCTCCCCGGCCATTGGCCCTTCGTCGTCAAGACGGATGTACTTGATACGATTGAACAACTGCTCCAAAATCTCCTCCGCGTCGTTGTCGTATTCCCTGTACAGCGGCAAATTGATCTCATCTATAATCCGGACCGCCTCCGCTCTATACTGGTAGAGCGTTGTGCCCTCGGGCATCGTTGACTTCAAAATGCCTGCAAACGTCATCGCGTCCAAGGTCTTCCTGAATCGTTCACCCAGACGGTTGAATCTCCGCGCGGCACGATCCTTGATATACCTGCACATATCATCAAACGAGAGACTATCAGGGACCACCGTCTTCCTGACGTCGCCGGTCTTGAGCGCGGTAACAACTTCCCCCGCGACCTTCTCAACATCAATCACGTAAAACTCCCATAATCGCAGCGCACCCAGCACATGGATCTTCACGCCGTCCATAATCTGTAGCAGATCATCCATCGACTTGACCATCGTTGGCAGCCCCAGCGATCTCAGTTGCCTCGAAAATGCAAGCAAAGCATCATCGAGTTCGTAGGCGGCCTGCAGGTGTGGCGCGGTCTTGTTGGAATAGCCCACCTCAGGATGCTCCCTCAGCCAGATCGAGTTAGATGCGGTGTGGTTCCAGACCACGTCGGTCATCGAAAGGAGGTGGTGTTTGTTCTGCATGGACTCGACGAGCTTGACGATGTCGTCCTCCCCGTTCCTGAACATCTCTGGGTCGAAGGCGAGCTGGTCATAGATCGAATACGGAGAATTCGATTCACCACGGTGCTGCAACGGTGTGAAATGCACCATGTTGTACCCCTTGTCTTTTATCTTTCCCAGCTTCTCGTCCCAAGTCTCAAACGGACCCAGCCATTTCGACACAACAGACTGGATGCTTAGCGCGTCAAGCGGCAGCGGCACATCGTCGAAGGAAAAGCGCGGCGCGACGGTGAAGTGGTATCGTGCGCTGACGGATTTCGCAGTCGAGAGAGGGGCGAGGAAGGTGTTGATGGGGAGGTAGGTCAGGTAGAAGGCATATGCACCGGGCCTGGAGATTGGAATGTCGATGTGGCAGGTTGCGTGGAATCCCGGACAGATCCTGGATACCCGTAAGAGGGGAGCAAAAAAATGGTACGCGTGGGACTAGAACATACTTGCGCGGATAAAAAACTTCTCTTTCGAAGCTTTTATCATCGGGAGGTACGTTGCACCAGAGGGTGCCGTCGCGAGAAACGACGGAGATGGACGACACTTGGAAGCGGAGGAAATACGGCTCGTCGGGAGATGGGAGGGAGATGAAGGTACCGGAACCGACAGGGATAGGCGCACCGACGTCGGAGAGTGGTAGCAAGTATGTCTGCGGAGCCATATCGTCTTCAGTGTGAGAATTGAAGAACCGAGAAGGAGTGGTCGAGGATCAACAATTACGTTCAATGCACCACAATATGCCGACGCCGACAGCCCTCGAACAAGTACAGCGGAGTACAGGAGAAGTCAATCAGAGTTGACCCGCAACCAGGGAGTGCCCAACGAACATAGGCTTGTGGTGTGATGATCCCGCAGACACCTGCGTGGTGCCCGAGGCGGAGCAGCTCGATGATCTCTGTACAGCTAGTACATCGTTGTGACAGAACAGCCACTCTGTGGGGGATAACACGTGCCACAGAGCATGATGTACATGTCTAACCCTAAACCGCGACTATTGTGGCGCGCCATAGTAGCCAAGTAGCCAATGCGCAGTCGCGCAGCCCCCAACACTAAACCCTACGCTCGTGCCCCAGTGGCACTTAGGGTACTGCGGACACGGTATTCGCAGTATAAATTCGTGGCGGCCCCTTTCACCCTTTGTTTCTACCATCTTTATGCTAGGGCATTACGCATATCAGTGAGGATTCGTCCGAGATTGTGTATTTGCTGGTTGAAAACTTTAACCTTGACCGCTCCTGCGTGTTTTCGGATGCGTGGGGAATTTTTGAAAAGTCTTATCCTATGCTATTTAGCTGATGGGGTTTGGTGGTAGGGGGCATTGTCAGAGAGCGGTATAGTTGCAATGGCGAATAAATAGAATTATGTTGCAATCATCAGACGTGCATCTAGTAGTCCATAGTAGCCGAAACTGGCGATATATAGTCTGCATCCGTTTAATTATCAATAGCGTGAATAAAACTGCTGTCTTGATGCGCTCAATTGCTTTACTCTTAGGTATGTTCTTCTTGCACGTGTCCCTTATGAAAGTTCTCCAATCTGCGCGGCGACGGGCAAATATGACTCCTCGAGTCCTCGGGCACACGGGAAGCACACGGGTATGTATGTATCCAGGCGGATGTTTGCGGGTGTGGGCGGGAATATTCGGGCTTGCCACAAGATTGTGGGCCGGACATTCGGAGGCAGAGAACGTGGAGCGGCGGTCACCGCGGCGATGCGGGGTCCTACGAAAAAGAGCAGTGGTAGTGTAGTACAGTACAGTACAGTGTATTTGTTGATTTCCATGTGAACGGCAGACCTTAACACAACCTTACAAAATAATCGAATAGAAGCGCATATGCTTGTAATGCTACATGCTTAAAACTCGCGCTTTCCCTCGTGTTGTGTTCCGAGGGCCAGAAATGGCAGGTGAATCTACTACGAGCGGCGGTGCGGACGGCGCGGGGCAATTGCTCATTCTGCGTCACCCGTGGCCGTTCGACGTTCGGTCTCTCCACATTATTACTCCTCATCCTCCTCTCTTTCTTTCCGCCGCACACTTGACCCTACCCAACCGCACTCACATACAGGCAGTGCAGGCCGCTCCCGCTTCCATACACACCCAGCTATGTCTTCCTCAGTCTTCAATGTGACGGTCGCCCCGCCCGACGCGCTTTTCGGCGTCCTCGCTGCATACAGAGCCGATCCTGCCCCGCAAAAGGTCGACGTCTCCGTCGGCGCCTATCGTGATAACTCTGGCAAGCCCTGGGTTCTCCCTGTGGTTCGCAAAGTTGACGGCCTCCTCAAGGACGATCCCGACCTCGACCATGAATACCTTCCTATCACCGGCCTCCCAGACTTCACA
Organism: Lipomyces lipofer; assembly: GCA_003705915.2. Taxonomy (NCBI): domain Eukaryota; kingdom Fungi; phylum Ascomycota; class Lipomycetes; order Lipomycetales; family Lipomycetaceae; genus Lipomyces; species Lipomyces lipofer. The sequence continues at coordinate 19,613 of PPJX02000166.1, read as the reverse complement.
GCTTCCTCCGCGAGGCTGATTTTGGGCGCCGATGCAAAGCAATTGAAGGACGGTGTCGTTGCGTCTGTGCAGACTATCTCCGGAACAGGCGCTAATCATTTAGGCGCACTGTTCCTGGCCCGCCATCCTCCCGCCACGTCGACCGGCCAGACGACGGTATACCTCTCCGCGCCGACCTGGCCAAACCACAAGCAGATCTTTGGCAACGTCGGTATCCAGGTCAAGGAGTATCCCTACTTCGACCCATCCACTCTCGGCCTCGACATTTCCGGCTTTCTCGGCACGTTGGAATCCGCCGCCGAGGGCAGCATAATCCTCCTACACGCGTGCGCGCACAATCCCACCGGTGTTGATCCCACCCAGGAGCAGTGGAAGCAGATCGCGGAAGTCATCATCCGCCGCAAGTTGTTCCCCTTCTTCGATTGCGCGTATCAAGGATTCGCCTCAGGAGACATCGATAAGGACGTCTGGGCACTTCGGTACTTTTTGGGCCGAGGAGTCGAGCTTCTAGTATGTCAATCCTTTGCCAAGAACTTTGGCCTCTATGGTGAGCGGGCGGGATGCCTTCACATTGTCTCCCGCACCCCGGATGTCTCCGCCGCTGTCAAATCTCAGCTCGCTGTCCTGCAGCGCTCCGAAATTTCAAACCCACCTGCTTACGGCGCACGTATCGTCGCAAAGGTGCTCAATGATCCGGCACTATTCGCCGAATGGGTCACAGATCTGAAGACGATGTCCGGGAGAATCCAGGAGATGCGCAAGTCGTTGTACAGCAAGTTGGTTGAGCTGGGCACGCCGGGAAATTGGAATCATATTGTCGATCAGATAGGGATGTTTTCATTTACGGGGCTGACGCCAGGGCAGGTGGCCGCGATTACCAAGGAGGTGAGTGCCCGTTGACTGGATGAGAGCGGTAACTGAAAGCTAACACGATGTATGTGCTTTGTGCAGTTCCATGTCTACTTGACTTCGAATGGACGAATTTCGATGGCGGGGTTGAATACGGGCAATATAGAGTACTTTGCCAAGGCGGTTGATAGCGTCGTGAGAAGTACCAAGTAGGGCAACAATAATGGATTGGATGTTGGTCATGTTATGACGGTCGTCGTAATTTGATGCGATAGGCTAGTTTGACGATTTCAGGTCCGGTGGATTGTCTGTACCGCCTTTATTTTCAAAATTCCATCGCAGGATGACAATGTATACTGGGTGAATTGCATCGTGATTAAATGTAGTTGGACTCCGCAATTGCAGAAAGGTAAGCCGCTAAAGTATCTACCATTGTAGAACATACGCCCGGCCCGGACATGACATGACATACCATCATCAAACAACTCATTCGGAAACCCAGGCACGGGATACCATGACCCCCTTAATCGCTTCTATGGTACTCCACCCATTTTGTACGATCCAACCGCTCGATATTAATGCATTGGAAGCTCGGATCTGGAACATGCCAAATTGGAAAATGTTACCCTGTGGAGCAACACCCCTTGACACGAACAAACAGAAAACACATAACTTAATTAGAGTATGCCGCGTATGTCGCTCTAATAAAACTCTAGGCTTATCACTAAATTGCTGGAATTTACAAGTTGCTCGAAACCTCATTTCCACCTCAAGATGTCGTCCGCGTTCCCTCATCGGAGCTTTCAATCATGTCTGTGATCACCAATCTCTCCAACAAGCCACCCAGTCGCAAGCGTCGCTCCTTGCTCACGGAGCACAATCCCAAGTACTTTCCTGACATTGGCGCACCTGGTATTACCGATCCGCACAAGAAGAAACGTTTCGGCTATAAGAAGTCGAAACCAAAACGGAAATATAACGACGATGAGGAGGATGATCATGAGCGCGAACGCGTGTCTTTCAAGCATGAGTGGGCCATTAGAATTGGGAAATCGACGGACGGGAGAGACAATGCAGACGATTTGGTATCGGATTCTTCCTGCAGGCCGTATCTATGGGCAGATGATAAACCAGCGGTTGTGCCGCCTGATGGAGTCACATTGATGGGTGGCGCAGCCAAGGTGCCAAAGCTACAGGACATATCACTGGATGTGATGTTGCGATTTACAGAGTCGCTGACACCAGAGGTGCTTCGAGACCTGCCGTTCCAGCCATTTGGATTGAAGCTGTGGACTCAAGTGCTCAGATACGGTCAGGATTCGTTCCGTGTTTTCAGGGCCTTTGCCGCGCTTTATGGCAATTATCACGAATTCATGTCCCACACCACCATTCCTATGATCCCATCCCGAGATGGTAAGAAGGGCTACATCGAGTTTTCTGCCGATGAACAGAAGCCGGACCGACAATCCGCCACGTCATGCCGCAGGCTCCGGGTAGCAGAGTCGAAGATTGAGCGACTTCTACAAAATAGAGCACGATATGTGGCTCACCGCAGACAATCGCGCCGGCATCGATTCTTCTTCGTGTCCGCGAGATCGGGGTTGGAAAATATAGTCAGGGAGCTTCGCCGACCAGTCAATGGATTCCAGTTGAGTTGGCTGGTCCATCTTGATCTCGTCTCCTGCGCGCATGTGAGTAGGGCCGGTTTTCTCTCGCTAGTCCACCTGAATGGTCTGCAATCTCTCGCTCTTCTCGTGCCGCCGGTCCCGTATCGCTCGTCAGAACCAATCCGGCCTGACACCATGCCACTCTATCAGTTGGATTCGGGAGTGCTCAAATCATGGAGTGCTGCCATGAAACGCGATTCCGCATGGCCGTGCTTGCGAGTATTCTGTCTCGCCTTTGCGAAATGTAGCGACGCGACGCAAGGACCCATTACCAAGGACGACATCGCCGCATTGATGAGCGCAAAGGACCGCATACGCTACGTCGAATGCCCTATTACTCTATTTCCAGTTCCGTGGACGGAGGGGAAATGCGTCGACGATATTGATGATATACCGGAGCTGAAAGTGACAGTTCGGCCAGGATGGCTTTATCTGCGTGCGTTCGCTTTCCTAAAGAACGAAGACGTCATGAAGGCGACCCTGTCATACAAGTGTGAAAAAGTTGCACAAATACTGAAGTGCTCCGCTGGGGCTGTGACGGCGGCTTTGGACAGCAATGAGTTTGATGTCGACATGGCTATGACAGGAGAAAATGAGATATGGAGTACGATTTCGCGTGGAATTCCTGTGCGTGAGTCGTTATGGAAGAAGGAATTAGACGAGGGCAAGGTCCAAGAACGGGGCAAGAACTGGGGTGCGAAGGACGAGTTTGCAGTAGATGGCTTTATTTTGCCGGTAGAAGAAGGACGGGAAGAATATGTCGTTGACGGAGGTGTCGAAGTCAAAAAATCGAGGGTGGGGATCAGAAAGAACGCGCCGAGGAAGAGCAAGGCTGTTAATATCGATTTAATGATGGATGAATTTTTTTCTTAGTATTTTTCGTGTAAGAGCTATGCGTTATGACGCGGTTCGGCGTATCGTCTGCAGTGGCAGATCGAAACTGTCTCGTGTAACTTCCTGCAACCACCTGCTTCCGTATTATGTCATACCGTCAAGGACTGAATTCCTACGGAATCAAAAGTCGCGAGGGCACGCGAACAAGTGTATGATGAGATCTCGTCTAGTACATCACTCTGAAGTTAGAATGATTTCGGTATATCCACTTCTGTTATTGGCGATCGGCAACGTTATTTAGATATGACAGAGGTAATCGCTATCAATCCGGGCCGCGACTACTTATAGCCTGTATGTAAAGCTATGCTTGTGCGAGTAGTGCCGGCGTGCACGCTTTGTTGAATAGATCGCGAGTAGTCAGGTGTCCTCGGAACCTCTGCGTAGATAATAATCCTCTGCGCGGTTGACTCATCTTTCACCAACTTGTCGCTTCCTTGTCAAGGTCTGATTGCTATGCGCTCTTTTGAAGCTACAGGTTAAGAATAGCACGTCCTTCTATGCACTTGAAGGTTCAAAGTCGAAACTCAAAGTACTCTTCTAGCTACTAATTTTACAGGCTCGGTATTTCTGCGCACTTGGTCTCTAAAGTCGTCAGTCGCACTTCGGCGCTCTGTTCGGACGCGAATCGGTCTCTAATGAAAGCCGACAGCCCGAGTTCAAGCATTCCGTAGCCAAGACAAAGTAATAAATCTAAAGCGGCTAGGCCCTTTTCGGAGGAGCTTTGCGGGTGATGCTGAATGATGTTGATTGATGCTGAATGATGCTGAATGCTGCTGAATGATGCTGAATGCTGCTGAATGCTGCTGAATGCTGCTGAATGATGCTGAATGATGCTGAATGATGCTGAATGCAGGTGCTCGGCAAGACAACGAACGTCTCCGACACTTCTGGCGCCTTTACCGGTTTGTCTCACGGTTCGCGTATAATACTGCGTCATCTCCAACCCCTAACTAAGCTCACCATTGGGATTCATCTTCACTTCGAAAGCAAGAAGAAGAAGAAACATGTCGTCACAAATCAAACCGATCAAGGTCTGGGGTAAAGGCGGCCCCAATCCGCCTAAAGTCGCCATGGTCCTAGAGGAACTCGGCCTTCCTTACGAAGCAGTCGCCATCCCGCTAGCGGATGTCAAGAAACCTGATTACCTTGCCATCAATCCCAACGGTCGGTTGCCAGCCATCTACGATCCCAATACTGACCTCACTCTGTGGGAGTCCGGTGCGATTGTGCTCCAGGAAAAGCAGAGTCGTATCATGCGAAACAGTGGCTCTTTTTCCAGACGACGGGACAAGGCCCATACTATGGACAGGCGTCCTGGTTCAAGAAATTTCACCCAGAACAAGTACCCAGTGCCCTTGTGCGCTATACCAAAGAAATCAGTCGAGTCACAGGCGTCTTGGGGGGGCATCTGGCTCGGCAGAAAGTGGATGCTGACAGTGACGGACCATGGCTCGTGGGCAACAAGTTTTCCTATGCGGAAATCGTTCATCTCGTGGCAGATAATTATCACCAGGGTGATTGGGAGGGATGAGTACAACCCCGACAATTTCCCGCATGTGAAGCAGTGGCTTGGCAAGATGACTTCGCGCGAGACGGTGAAAGCAGTGATGGAAAGTGCTCAGCCTTTGAAATAGCAGATCCGCTCAAGTAAGTCATGAACAACGGCTCGTACGCTCCAGCAAGGACCTCTAATAAAAGATGCCGGAATCGTGACTTTACTTCGCGAGCTGAACGCGTAGTAGAAGAAGCAAAGAAGAGAAGGGGTATAAGCACGTACTCGTTCCTGCGCTCTCCTTCTCTTCTTTCCTTTTCTCCTTAGCTTAATTGTCTTTTCAATATAACCGCATTTGACCACTGCTCCTCGGGAGACCCGATTATACTGATCGGTCTACTGATCGGTCTTGACTTGCTCTGCGTGTTCATGACATCTATTTCCTTCTTAAGAAGTTGGGCGTATCGGCTTGAACTCGAAGCACGCCACTTGTGCAACAAGCTAGCGACACTCCTATTAGAATCAACACCGCCAGTGCCAACTGCATATCTCTGACATGCACTTTGTTACTCTGCTGTTCGCTTGCAAGAGTGAGTCGAAACGAAGCGTGAGGCACTAAAGAAGCGATGTCAATCAATTTTATCCATTATACCTAGCGCAGATACCATCAATCTCTACATATGGTGAATCATTAACGGTGGAAGAGAATTATCTTCAGCTTCGCGTAAGAGTGCTGGTCTCGGCTCACACGAGCTCCTCTACACTCCTTTCAATCTCGTTCAATTTCACTGAACGCACTCTTCCACAGTGAAAAGCGATGAGAAGATAGCGTCCAGTACGACTGACCCGTCACAGGCAGCGTCAGAAGGTTTATCAGAAGCAGTGGAACTAACGGAACGACAGCTGAAGCAGACGAAGAGAACGACAAGACTTATCTTCAAGGCAACTGTTCTTCGTCGTGTTCTTCGTCGTGTTCTTCGTCGTGTTGGTGCTTGGCCTGTCGAACTTTTTGATTGCTCTCGTTTTCATCTCTCATGAAACAACCTCTTCATAGCCTCCGCGCTAGTTGAGTTCTTTCCTCTAGGACTAGTCAATTGTCGCAACAGCGGTGCCGTATATCACCAACGCTTTCAACGCCATCGACGACAAAGGATGGTATGGTAGCGCGTACGTATCCTCTCTACCATCATGAGCTGCTCGAACGAGCCTCAGCCTGATGACTGATCGAGGCTTGCAGATATCTTCTCACAGTATCGACCTGTCAATTGCTCTGAGGCAAGTTCTAAACCCTCTTCCCAATACGGACAATGTTCATTGCCGCGATCACTTCGAGATCGGCACGCTCATCTGCGACGTTGCGCCCATGTCGACTACCTTGATCATTGGTCGAGCGATTGCGGGCTTCGGTGGCGGAGGCGTCTTTTCCGACGGCTGGCCAGAGTCTTGACGATGCCTCCGCTCCAATGGTATCCACTTCTGTGGTTCTGGATGGAGAAGAGAACCAGGACGACTGCAAGGCCGCCAATGGAGGAAGCGCTCACGGGAAATTGATCCAGAAGCACCATCGCCAGGTCGCCTTGTATGTCAAGACACCGCCAAGGAGTGGCCCAACAACAGATCCGAAAGCGAACGTGAAGCGGTCGTACAAAGGCCGGCGCGAGACTTAGGCCTGAAAGCGTGTTCTTCGCAGTACTGCAAGACGCAGCTCCAACACAATGTTGGGAATATTCTATGAGCAATCTCTTCTAGGATATATCCATCACGACCTAGACGGTAATACATATGAATCAGAACTCAGTACTCAGTACTCATGTAGATAATATTGTGTTATTCTCAATGTTAATTGGTTGAGTCCTGTTGATAGTCGCGAAACATGAAAGGTTAGGGTAGGGTCTTTTCTGGCGCCTGAGTAGCAGGTGTTGGTGTCGAATTTTGTAAATTTTTTTTTCCTGTTATGATTGTGTCGAGTTGTTTCTGGGATCTATATGGACCTCTTTTGCAACATTTCCCATATATAAATACACAAACCGGAATTAGAATTCCTAATCTTTTCTTGGATCGCGGAACATGTGATAAGAATCGCCTGCATAAATCCATCACTAATCCTCCGCGTAATGAAATTCCTCCTCCTCCTCCTCCTCCGACGACTTTGACTCCGGCTCTTCGTCCCGCCTCTGATCTGCCTCCATCGGCTCCTCCCCGTTCCCAGTCCCCACTCCCACTCCTTCCTCCATCTCAACATCAATCTCATACTCACCATCCGGTTGCTGTGTCGTCGTCACCGCCGCCGCTGGCGTAAATTGCGTTCCCACTGCCTTACTCCTCGCGACTGTCTGTGCCGCAATAAAGTTCACATCCGTATTATACTGCGCCTGTACCGCCCGCTTCACCCTTAGCATCTCCTTAAACGTATCCTCATTCCCATGCACCACCTCAAACTCATGCCATTTCTCCCAGTACCCCGGATGAACCCTAGGGTCCGCAAACTGGCTACCGTGCACAAACACCCCACGCGCGCGGTCGATTTCGCCTAGCTTACGCTCCATCTCCGCGAAATTGAGGCAAAGTACTCGGCAGGCGCTGTCGGGAAGGAGGTCTATCGCACGTTCGTAGATAGGACGGGTTGCCGGGAGACCGTATGTCGCTGCAGTCTTCTTGATGAAGAACTTGTACATATCCGCGCGGTCCTTGTCTGATACGACGCGAGTCGCGCGATCGTAGATCTGCATTGCGTTGCGCGCCAAACCGCGCGTTTCCTCGACCTCGCCATACAGGAGGTACAGCGGTTTAGCAAATTCGGAGGGGCATTTCTCAAGGGCCTGTTCAAATAAGTCACGGAGACGCTCGACGCCAACCTTACGGTTCATGGCTTTGGTGAGGTAGAGGTTCCACAACTCGAAGGCGACTGGGTAGCTGAATTGCTCGATGCCGCGCTCGTAGACTTTGAATGATTCTTCAAAATATTTGTTTTCCTCGAGAAAATTAGCGTAGTTCACAATCGTGAGGGGGGTGGCGATTTTAAGGTCGAATATGCGATCGTAGACTTTCCGGGTTTCATCTATCGTGCCGACGCTTTCGACAAGATCGACGTAAAAAGACCAGAGCTTCATGCTTTTGTGCAACCGCTGCTGCGGCGTGAGGTTCTCATCAAAAAAATCGACACTCGATTTCTTGGGACCATTGGTCGCCTTGGCGATGATGTCGAGCGCGCGGTCAAAGTTCTCGTTCCGCAGCTCCATCTCGGCCCACTCAATGTACAGGTCTGCTAGTTCGTTCGCAGATTTGAAGGGCACCTTGACGCCGCGCTCGAATATTATCCGGGCCTGTCGCATATCGCCAGCATGTTCATAGAACTTGGCAAAATTAGTCCAGAGCTTATATAGGTGTCCGACAGAGGCCTTCTTTGGGTTGATCGTCGCCACGGCATCCGTGTACGTCAGCACAATCTGCTCGGAGTTTTTGCCCCAAAGACCAACCCGCTTTTCCCATTCGATCACATTGTGCGGGTTCTGCCTGAGTAGCACGTCATTCACGAGGAATGGCCGGCGATCCATCAGCTGCTCGAACCGCATTATCCGCAGATCCAGCTCCGCATCCTTCTCCTTGTCGAAAGTCTCCTCTCGAGCGGCGGTCTCCTCCATCATGGTCGCGATGACAGATTCTTCGAACTCGGCGTAGCTGTCAAACGCCATTGTGAAATCCCGTACGGTCATGACCGTCGTGACGCCCTCCTCAAACACGTCCCGCGCGCCCTCAAAATCCCGAATCGCAATCTTGTACATTGCCAAATTTACCCACAACTTGCCTTTCTGGTCCGAAAACTTCTCAATCCCGGAGCGAATGATTTTTTCCGTGTCGATGCTAGCCTTCCCACCGCCGCTGCTCTTAAAGTGTGCGCGAATCTCCTGCGCGTAATGCACCAATAAGTCTGTCAGCTCCATCCATATCTGGAATTGGCTCTTGCCGTACTTTGAGACAAATTTAGGCGTGTCAAGAAGAACTACATATTCCTTCGCTGCCTCAGCGTGGAAGTCGAGCAACATAAGGAGATCGATGTAGTCTTCAATGTCTTGCGGGCGGAACTGAAGGTAGCGCTTGTACACGCAGATGGCAGTATGGCCTTTGGCAGATTTCGCAAAGTCGAGGTAGAGCGGCCAGATGCGGTCATGTTGGGTGATGGGGAGTGCGCGGAGGGCACGGTCAAAGGCGCGGCGGGTCTCGGTTACGCGGCATTGTTTCATTAGGAATTGGAGGTAGTCGACCCATATCCGAGGCATCTATGCATATTAGATTATGATTGGCAAGAGGGATTGGGAAAAATAGAAACCTTGTTCAGTAGGATCAACGCTCTTTCGAAACACTCATTGACCTTCACAAACTCGTCCTCGTATCTCGCTGGGTTTATCCCCTCTAAATGCCGCGTCCGCAGATCGAGGTACAACTTCCATAATTTGTAGGATCGGCCGAGATCACAGCATGCCCGTTCGAAAATGAATACGCGCTCGTGAATTGGTGCCTCCGACTTGTGCTCGAGATATCGTAACCATGGCGCAAGCATATAACGATTCCGTAGAACGTCCTGCTCGTAGGGCACATCCGCCTCGGAAATAAGATACAGATCGAGCCGCCTCGTCCCTGTATTGTCTAAAGATGGCATGTTGGCGCAGTTTCCATCGAATTAGTAGTTCCTGTGACATTCGCCGGATCTTGGATGTTGGAAACTATTGTGTGCCGTCGCCGTGACGATTGGCGCGTAATTGTGAATTGCTTTGGCAGTAGGCGTATCTCAACGTTTATCTGTGCGCATCGTCCACTCGTCGGCCATCTGCTCGTTTATCCAACTCACACCATTAAATAAAATAATATCGCCATGTCTGGAGCTGCTAACAGGTATGAATTGAGCATTCTGAATGGTGTTATTTTATAATTTTTGATGCATTTGGAACTGCAATGGCCAAGTACTCGCGACGCTCGCCGTGAGAAACAGGCTGTTTAAGTGGTGATTGGCTAACCTTCACTACAGAGAGGCGGTCTTCCCGACCCGAATGACGCTGACTTTGATGAAGGGCAAGCTCAAGGGCGCTACCATCGGTCACAGTTTGTTGAAGCGTAAGTCTGAGGCCTTGACCGGACGTTTCCGTGACATCACTCGCCGAATTGATGAGGTGCGTATACTTGACTAGCATTCGCCAGCTGCGGTTAACAATTGCGAGCGCTTCTGAGCTCATTTAAGATATCAGTACGAATTACTAACTGTGGTGTATAGGCTAAGCGGAAAATGGGCCGTGTCATGCAAGTTGCAGCTTTCTCGCTCGCGGAGGTCACCTATGCCACTGGCGACAGTATCGGTTATCAGGTCCAGGAATCCGCGAAGAGCGCTCGTTTCCGTGTCCGTGCAAAACAGGAGAACGTTTCAGGCGTCTATCTCCCTCAGTTTGAGGCGTACTACATTGAGGAGAACAATGGTATATGCTTTTTTGGAGCTTACTTCTTGCGGAGATTACGATTGACGAAGTTTTTAGATTTCAAATTGACCGGTCTGGGAAGAGGTGGTCAGCAGGTACAGAAAGCGAAGGAGGTTTATTCCAAGGCCGTCGAGACTTTGATTGAGCTCGCATCGTTACAAACTGCTTTCGTTATTCTGGATGAAGTTATCAAGGTTACCAACCGTCGTGTCAACGCCATCGAGCACGTCATTATCCCCCGTACAGAAAATACCATTAAATGTGCGTATCTTTTCCGCGACTCTACATTGTAATGATTCTAACACTTCATTTCTGCAGATATTAACAACGAACTTGACGAGCTGGAGAGAGAAGAATTCTACCGTCTGAAGAAGGTCCAGGACAAGAAGCAGCGTGACGCCGCTGCCCAGACTGCGGAGCGCGAAGCCGAGGTCGCTGCGAAACAGGCACTGGATGCCGAGCGTGGTGTAGGACCCAGTGCGCTTGAGGACGCGGCGGAAGATTTGACTGTCGAGAAGGACGACGATATTATTTTCTAGATGCTCATGTTATATACGTACAGGCACTAAAAGAGTGAGACTCGGCAGGGAAGATAAATGTTCACTTTTGTAGGTCGGATTTTGTTTTAGTTCATAGTTTATCGTTCGTCTGATTTGTCTGTTTCCTGTTTTGTTCAGTGCTTTAGGACGTAGCATAATTCTACTTAATGTTCTAATATAGTCCAGAGTTTCGCCAGTCTAATCTCGTATATCCATGAATACGAAGCGTAGTGCAGTACAGTGCTAGATCTCCAAGCATTTTCCTGCACCCTACGTTTATGCAAGCATATGCCGTCGCCCGAAAATAATGTTACACGTATCAATACAACCACAAGGTGTTCGTTCCACAGTCATCGTACACGAAATGTAATATTAGACTCCTAATTTCGTTCCGCCATCACCTTACTTCCGTGCATATGTGATCTTGAGCATCTTGTCATCAAACATAAGACCCGCAGTACCCTCCTTTGCAGCAATTGCATTTTCATCCGTCTCGTACTCAACGAAGCCAATTCCCTTCCGGCCAGGCACAAGTCGAACCTCGAAGAAGCCTGGAAAACTTTCGAAGACTTCGGTAAGACGATCCGCGGTGATACCGTCTGGTAGGTTTTGAAGGAAGAGGATCTTGTTGGGGGGAAGTAGTTCGTCCGCAATTCCGGCCTTCTTGGAGGGCCTACCGGAAAGTGCAGCGCCTGCCGGTCTTTTCTTCTTTTTGGCTGCAGCCTCTTCTTCAGCTTTCCTTTTCTCTGAAATCCAATAGTCAGTATTAGTACTGCATAACTGCATGATACTACGTACCTTTTTCAGCTAGTCGCTTCTTTTTATGTTCATCGAGCGCATCTTCACCGTCCTTCTTCACTGTCGCATCGCTTCTTGTCCGTGCGTATCGAATTACCTGCAGGATACGATCCATTAGCCTTCAAACACACATGCTTACTCCCAATACTACTGACCATTGGCTTCTCAAACAATTGAAATCCCTGAACTTCCTCCATTGCCTGTCCTGCTCTCTCCGCATCATGAAACACAACGAACGCCTGTCCTCGCATCCGCAGATTTGCATGGGCTACTATATCCAGTAGCGGCCCATACGGCGAGAATACTGCATCTAATGACTCCTTCAGGATAGGGATCTTAACGTTCTCGTCTAAATTCCGGATGTATAGTCTAAAGATATCGATCGAAGTTAGTTCTTCTGGCTTGCTCAGGTCATGAGATAACGGAACCCTAACGTCTCTGAAGGAACCTCGCCATTAATATCCGGATCTGTCGCCTTTATTGCGTCACTATCTTTGTTTATGATGGATTCGGTCATTGTCTCCAATAGTATATGGCGAACTAAGTATAATCAACTCGATATCGGATTTCGGTGATCCAAGGCTTCTGCTCTTGCGGATGTTTGACCTAACCCTGAATACCTTTAGTGACTTTCAGCTCTCCCATGAGTCTACTACACTAACTACTGGAGACACAAATTGGAATCCTCCATTCGTTGAATCTTTCTCAGCTGTACGTAAATTACCGTACTGGCCTGAATTTCGCCGACTGTATAATATTTCATCATACCTGTCCTCTTTGTTGTAGTTTGACTTTACTCCACAATAGTATTAGAACATAATGGCAGACGACTTGAATGATGATGACTTCGACTCGAATACACCCTCATCGACGAATAGTAGCACAGCGTCCGAGATGGCTACCTTACAGCACCCTCCATTCCGGAAGCTAGTACCGCCGCTGAATTTTTGTCCGGTTGAAGACCAACTGTTTCGATCAGGTCAGCCTACGCCGATCAATTTCACGTTCATTGCGGATCTGCAGTTGAAGGGGGTCGTTTGGTTGGAGATGGAAGACCCTTCAGAAGCGTTCGCATCGTTCATACGCAGTCACGGCATTCGGATATATCATCTAGGGCTAGAGAACGGTATAGATTTAGAGAATGATGAGCGCAGTCTTGGAGATGGTTCTAGGTCGAATCGTTCTGCGAAGGCTAATGCAAATCCGTGGGATCAACTGCCGGAGAGTTCAATTGTTCGGGCGCTCGAAATTATTGCGAATAAAGAGAATTATCCGCTTTTAGTGTGTGGTGGTATGGGTAGGCATCGGACAGGGACTGTTATTGGATGTCTCAGACGTGTACAAAATTGGAATTTGGCAAGGTACGTGCCATTATTTACCTTACGTTGAACGATTGCAGCTAATGCAAGGCAAATAGTGTATCAGAGGAATATCGAAGGTTTGCTGGCTCGCGGAAGAGAGTGTTGATCGAACTGCACATAGAGGTGAGCTCATATCGTACTTGCTGAATTGTCAGTACAGAGCTGATAGTAAACTGATTTAGGCTTTCGATACAAGCTCCGTGCGGATTGATCCAGAACTTGCTCCGTCATTTTTGCTTTATTAGCCGGTTCCTGTTTGCTTGGGTCGTTGGGAGGAGGGGATGGGTGGGGCATTAGAAGATATCATCTGTGATGGCCAAGGTTTGTACAGTGCCCTGGAATCCCAAAGTGTTCGTCATCCTCCCAACATCTTGAACGCGTAATAAAATGTCCATCCTTCAAGCACAGTTTTAGCCGACAAGAGAGCAGTTACAACCCTAAAACTGGAGAGAAGGGAGTCATCTTAGGGTTTACGACGGGGAGTTCTCGCTAGCGACGCGTTTAGGAGGGCTTCTGTCAACAGTGCAGAGAGCTATCCGGCGCGTCATGCAAAGAATCTTGCACTAAAATCTTCCATGGCGAGGCAGACTCAAGCATTATCAGGTAAGGATGAAAGGCATCTCGTACGATCCGTAGACGAGATAAGTGTCTACCACTGGCTGAAATCAGCAGCAAATTTTCTAAGTACAGTTCGACGCTCTTGGCACTGGAATGGCTATTACTGGCATACAAACAGTGTCAAAGGCATTTTAAATGATGTCAATCTTAAAAAGTGACTTCGGTTTGCCAAGGAGCATATGACAAGAAGATTGACAAAGGGTTATGTGGAGCGTTGAGTGCGCCATGTCCAGAGCCGCTGACTCGCCGTCGAAGTTGTCATTTGCCAGACCTGACCATGTCAGCGACTGCCTAAGCCCAAAATCTCAGTGTGTTGATATTACACTATTGGTCTGGAGTGCCTTCGTCGAAGGAGCAAGGTCAGGTCTTTCTCGCTTGTTGGAGAGAATCATTACTGCCAGGATGCATACTGATCCTTCGCTGGATTTGTGGTTCTATTTTGAGTGTTTGAAGGAAAATGGAAGAGTGCCAGTTCATGTAAGACAATGCGCCATTCATAGGGACAAAACGGCTTGTGAAAAGGTGTGGCGGAAGCGGGATGGAGGTCTTGGAGTGGCCCCAAACTTGATTGAACCTATTCCATTGTGCACACATAGAAAATTGAAAAAGGACCCTGGCGCAGGCACATCCGACCTTCGTATTGCTTGAGGCAGACAAGAAACGGTTGAGTGGCACGGGGGTTTCCTGGAAGACTGTTCTTTTGAAGATTTAAGTATGCCTGGGAACAGGGCAGTCATTCGTCCAGAATGAGGTCGTACGACCTACGGATAAATCTCGTCATTGTAATCAAAAATTCAATTTCCAAATTGTAGTGTGCAACTAAAATATAGTATTAGTTACTTACTTATTAAAATAACCTCTGCAGACATTTTCAAAAAAATTTAGAAATGTGGAGAGGAATCGCATGCAATTTGGCAGGATGATGAAAAGCTTGGAGGGCATGGAACATAAATATGCAGAACCATGGAAATGCGTTTATCTAGAAAGACAATACTACACTGACACAGTCACTGTCTACCTTGAAGCCAGCAACTTCATCGACAGCGCCTCTAAATCTTCCAAAGTAGTTGGCTCCCCAACCTCCACCACATGCTCCTTCGCTCTCTTTGTTCTCTCAACGTCTTCATCCTCTTCGAACCATTTCCTGGCCCGCTTACGCGGCTTCGCTGGTCCTTCTTCCTCGCTCACTCCTCTCTCCGATCGTCTTTCACCATCATCCTCCTCATCTTCTGATTCTGACTCTTCAGACTGCACAGCCAATCTCTCCTTCTGTTTCCGTCTCTTTTCTTTCTGCTTCTCCTTTGCAACAACCTTATCCAAAATATCACCCTCGCGCATCCGCTCTTCTTCGCGAGCAATGAACTCAATCTTCTGTTCTTCTGGTTTTCCGTTCTTCTTGAAGTCCTCCTCATCTTCGAACTCGTAAAGTGCATGGGCATTGCCTTCGTCATCAAAACGAAGTTTCGTAGGATTCGGCTTGTGCTTGAGCATTGCCTTCTTCGACAGTGCCGCCTTGGCCTGACGTTTCGAGACGGGAGCTCCATCGATATCAAATAACGGCTGCTCCTTGCCGGCATCTGTCTCTTTCTCATCCTCAGACGGATCCGAATCCGACAGCTCGTGGTCACGTCGTTTCACTGGCATAAACCCATCTTCATCCTCGTCCGCAGCCCCGTTCACGACATTGGAGGCGTCGTTTCGTATCATATTTAGGTAATGCTGCGACAGGACACTCTGATTCTGGCGCTCAAACATACGGTCGTATTTGGTTCGCACCGCGTTCTCCTTTGGCTGGTTATCCTCTCCGCTCTCGAAATCGGAATCATCCTTATGCTGGGAGGCGTTCTTCAGTTGTTTTGCGCGTTGGCCGCTGAGGAACTTAATGCGAGGTGCACCAGGAAGTCCGAGACTTTCTGCAAACTGCTCCGTTTCCAGGTCCTCAAACTTAAAAACCGTCTTATCCTTCTGAACAAATATTGATCTGCAGTACGAAACGAATGCTTTCTGACCTAGATACTTGATTTCGGGATTTTTAAAACACAAAGCCTGAATTTGAGCCTTAATGCTCCTTTTCTTGGACTCCTTAATCGTGATCTTTTCTATCGGTACCTTCTTGGATTTTAGGCGTGCAAGCATGCCTTCCTCCTCCGATGGGGTTAACATAAGTAGAGCCCGGCCAGTAGAGTCGAACCGCGCAGTTCGCCCGACTCTATGGATATACGTGTCCGCATCTTCCGGGGCATCGACCTGAACTACCCAGTCGACAGAGGGGAAATCCAAGCCTCGCGCCGCGATATCGGTGCAGAACAGACACGCATACCGCGACTCAGCAAATCTATCTGTTACATCTATCCGAGCGGTCTGCTTCTGCTTGCCGTGGAGATGAATGAGCGGAATACCGGGGTGCAGCGTCTTGAATGTCTCGTACATAAAGCGGATCTGCTTGGATGACGATGCAAAGACGAGGACCTTGGCCTTGAGATGCGTCTTGAGAAAGCCAAACAGACTATCTAGCTTGTCAGCCAGCGGGACGACTGCGTAATATTGCTGGAGTGTCGAAGGGGTACTTGCGGAAGCCTTCTCGTGCGCGGAGATGTATTCGGCATCCGATGCCGACAAACTTAAGCGAGCGAGATCTGTAACTGATTTGGTCTGCGTTGCTGAGAAGAGCAGCGTTTGACGTTCTTTCGGAAGATGCTCGATAATGGCGTCGACGGTTTTACGGAAACCCATATCTAAGATACGGTCGGCTTCGTCCAGAACTAGCATACGCAGATTTCCAGTTTCGAAACCAGCTGCCTGGTCCATGTGCTGTAGGATTCGACCAGGTGTGCAAATCAATATATTAAGCTTCGAGATGCGATCTCGTTCTACCTGAACGTCTTTGCCGCCTATCACAAGTCCAGCAGAGAAAGAATGCGCTCGCCCGATTTTTCGTAACACGTCGAAGATCTGAATGGCTAGTTCACGCGTTGGTGAGATAACCAGGGCCCCCAGTCCGTCATACTGGGTCCATCGATTGCGATAAAGTACTTCCAGCAGCTATTTATACCTTAGTACAGTATATTGTAAGAATTGGAGAGATCAGTCTTACAGGAATTAGAAAGGCAAGCGTTTTTCCACTGCCAGTCTTCGCAGCACCCAGAATGTCTTTGCCCTTCAAAGCCGCAGGAATTGAAGTCCTCTGAATATCTGTCATAGTTGCGAAATGTGACTGCTTCAGTCCGATGGCCGTGAATTTTGATATCGCGAGCTCGTCAAATGTAGTAGCGCTGTTGGCATCCTATTCAAATCGCAAGTTAGTCCACTACTTCAGGAGAGGGCATAAACCAATTCAAATATAGCCACATACAAACTCCTCTATCCGTCTCTCGAGCTCTCTAAGGTCCTGCGAATCTTTCTTTCTCTTTTCTTGCTTCACATTCGCCCGCTTTAACGGTTGCTTCTTCGATTGTGATTTGGCACTCGCCATGTCGTCGATTGTATCGAATGCGATGAGGAAGCAACTTTTTCCGTAGAAAAAAATATTGGATCCGTGTCGTTCATCCAAATTCTTCAATGCCTTTATAGATGACGACTTTCGCTGATGATGGAACTTGGGGAAATCTAAACGAACGATCTCGAATTTTTTTCCTTCGGGACTTCTCCCAGAGGATGCACTAAAACCTTGTATAAATCTAAATAAAAGCTACCAACGCTGTCCAGCCAGTACAGTTCTCGGCGCGTCAGGATTGTAATAAGAACTAGATCAAATCCTGAGCGCTTATAATACTGCCGTGACTACCTTGTTTGCCTTTGAGCTTACAACACACTGTATTTTGAAAATAAAAGCGACTTCAAGAGTACTGACACAAGAAGGTGGTCTAACCTCATATGGACTAGCGTATCTGGTTAGCTTTCTCCCAAATGCCCCCTCAAGAAAAAAGTTCTCGAGGATGGGCTCCTGCGCAACTGCTACCTGACGAGATTCGCCGCAGGTACATCATATAGATCAGAGCACAATTCACTAATGGCGGCGACTTTATCAACGAACTGGATTGCTCTTCAGAAATCACAACAGAAATCAGAGAAGAAGCGGATCGAGCGGCGGCATGGCGATAATAAAGGAGTGTCTCAAGTGACCAAGCGAACGAAACACAAGAATGACGGATCTCATGCTTCCGGCAAGAATAGCACTGACACTTTGTATATGACAAAGAAGACCAGCGACATGAGTCAGAAAGAGCTTCTGGAGTGG
The DNA here is from genome assembly GCA_003705915.2 of Lipomyces lipofer. Taxonomy (NCBI): domain Eukaryota; kingdom Fungi; phylum Ascomycota; class Lipomycetes; order Lipomycetales; family Lipomycetaceae; genus Lipomyces; species Lipomyces lipofer. The sequence continues at coordinate 1,693 of PPJX02000166.1, read as the reverse complement.
GGGAAGGACAACGATATCCAGCTGGAAGATCTGGAGAAGGCGTACGGCATGGACATGATGTTTGGGAAGCAAGATACAAAATCGGCGACTGCACGGATATTCGCCGCCATGGGCGACGATATTAAGGCCGTCGGAAATGGTGCTATACGCAGTCTGTCGAATAGGCCTGTCGAGATTGATGAATCGAAGACGGCAATTGGAAAGTATGTTGCTCTGGATTGTGAGTTCGTGGGGGTCGGTGTGGAAGGAAAGCGATCGGTTCTCGCGAGAGTGTCTATTGTGAACTTTTATGGCGCGGTATTGATGGATGAGTTCGTGAGACCGGAGGAGCGTGTCACAGATTGGCGTACGTGGGTCAGCGGTATTCGTCCGTCTGATATGCAAAATGGTTCGTATTGAGTCAGATTTTTTTTGCGCTGCTGCAACATACTAACTGCGTAACTTAGCGAAATCTTTCAAGGATGTCCAATTTAAAGTCGGGAGAATTATCAAGGATCGTGTACTTGTTGGTCATGCCATTGCCAACGACCTGAAGGTTCTCCTAATATCTCACCCGAAACGAATGATCCGCGATACTTCAAAGCACCCCGAATTTCGCAAGTTATCGAAAGGGAGAGCGCCGGCTCTGAAGAAGCTTGCAAAGGAAATTTTGGATGTTGATATCCAAGGAGAGGAGCACTCCTCCGTTGAAGACGCTCGAGCTTGCATATTACTATTCAGAAAGTTCAAGGATGACTTTGAGAGGATTGCGAGATTGAAAGGCGGCAAGGCATTGTCGAGAAAGTTGGCAGAAGCGAAATCTAAATCGCTGAATTCTGCCTCGGAAGTTGCTTGATTTGGATGATGCATAAGTTCATTTGTTGGCGTTCTGTGGTGTCATTTGGACTATATATTGCCTATATCTATGCTTGAATGCATTTTAGACGGTATTAATGATTTCGAATTTCAAACTTAGTGGATATAATAATGTTCTCTTGTGCATCCAGTTGGTTTCCCGCGAGCGAACTCACTTCAGACGTCTGTCTGTATAAGCCTGCGACAGCTTGCTCACGGACCTACATAATTAAGGATTTAGTTTGTTGTGTGAACTGCTTGCAATTTCCTAATAACGTTTAGCGCAATACAAGCCTCATGCAGAGTAAGGCCATATCCGGAACGGATTTTGTTCCAATTTCCAATTCGGAGCGTACGCCGGAGTCACCGGAAGGTACGAAACTCTGGGTTAGGGTGCATTTAGCACATGCTCACACAGACACTTGCCCAAGTTCATGCTCTTGCGTGTATCATTAACTGTAGTGAACCAGTTCTACGATACTGCTCGCTGGAAGTGATCCAGCTCATTGTGAGCAGAGCTTGGACGAATGACTCGTGGTGTCCCTAGGATGTCAATAAGTTTGGGCTTTGGGTTGTCGGACTTCGGCATCCTGGCAACTTGTGTATGGGAGTGCCTCACTGACATGCTGCGGTGAATGAGCTTATGTAACGACTCCCACACCCTGAGCCGCACGAGCCATCGTTTGCTTTTGTTATCACACACCCGTGGCCGCCACGTCTTCATCCAGCGCTCCCCTCAACGGCTGCATGAACCCGACGGTTAGGCCGGGATTATGCAGATCAGCTCTTAGAGCTTGTCTGCCTAACCCGATACGAAGGGCTGGCGTATACGGGACGGCCCACGTTCTCTCGTTTGTGT
>PPJX02000165.1:0-27335 GCA_003705915.2 Lipomyces lipofer | reverse complement strand
GCGAGGATGAGGGCGATGGTGACAGACGGGATATTCAGAGTTATAGGGATGGTGATGCTCTCATGATGGATGTGGATGACGACGATGATGATGATTTACCGACGGGGAAGACGGCGAGTGGGAGCGCGAGAGCGTCTGTGAAACCAGAGTTTGAGAGCTCGAATCCGTCGAGTGTACAGTAAGGGGCGAACTCGGTTACAGATTGAGAAGTAGTGAATGTATACTGCGAGATATGAGTATGCCCGAATGGTTGTATTTGAAGGGATCATGGATTTAGTGTAGTCTCAAATGTTTTTTTTGTACCACCAACAAATTCTGTGTACCACCAAACAGAAGAAAGGAAAATTCGAGAAATAGAAATACATACAAGAATCACAACTCATGGACAGCATTCTTGACACCGTTATCCTTTTCATACACAACCTCACCTCCAATAATCTCGCTTTCCGACTCCGCATCTTCCGAAACTGCTCTCAACTCCCTCATATTGTTCAAGTAATCGTCTCTATCGACAGCCAACCCATAGGCATTAATGATCACATTACGCTTCTTTCTGTCCCTTCTCGCGAAGTATAAAAACATCAGCAACGCTAGGAAATCAATCACGTCAAACGCGGTTGTGACGTAGTATCCAAAATCGTAATGCGGTGCCTGGTATGTCGGAAAAATGACGATCGGCACCCACATATTGAATGCTGAGCCGATCGAGTTTCCGACCGCGCACAGCAAGCCGCGGAGCTCGGCATCGTCTTGGAACTCCTCGGCAGCCCACGTGATGAGGAGCGACCAGACGGGTTCGCCGATGTAGTTGCAGAGGTTGGCAAAGAATATGACGCCGACGGGAAGATTCCAGATGGAGAGGAGGAGGGAGCCAAGGAAGCGGAAGAATGTAGCGGCAAACAGCCACGGCCAGCGGGCATTTGTGCGGTCGGACAAGTTGGCAAAGATGAAGCCGGAAACGAGGCCGAGAGCGTAGCCACCAGTAGGGATAATGTTGATTTCTGCGACCGTGTAGACACCGAGGGATTTAAGCCAGAGGTTGAAGTAGCTCGAAGTTCCGGAAATCCAGAGCATAGTATATGAAACAAGGAATGGCCAAGGTCGCCACGAGCGGAAGAACATGTCGAAGAATCGCTTGGCTGTGAGGCGCCGGGGATTCTTCTTACCAAGGGCTTTCATCCGTACAAGACTAATCGCCTTCTCCTTCTCCGTCAACCATCTCGCGCGAGTGTCGTTCGGAAAATCGGGAATACTGTAGTATCCCCAAAACGCGATAGGAAAACCAATGATGCCATCGATGATGAACATCCATCTCCATCCCGCGATGCCATGCGCTCCATTAAGACCGGCGTAGATGCCCGCCTGGAGGTAACCCGCAAACATGTTGGCAACGTAGCCGGCACAATCGTAGACACCCATGCGTTTAGCGAGCTCGTCAGGTCCATACCAGCAGCCGAGGATGTAGGCAAAGGCGGGGTACGAACAAGATTCAAAGAGACCGATAAAGAATCGAAGGGCGTAAATCTGTTAATCATGTTAAGCTCGTGTATCAGAGCAGTGAAAAAAGATATTGTGACATACGTGCTTCGCGCTCTTCGCAACCGCAAGAAGCATGACACAGATGGACCAGATAATTTCGCATGATGGGACCCAAAGCGACGGCCGCACTCGGTTGATGATGATCTGAGACGGTGTGGAGCCTACTAGGTAGCCAATGTAGAAGAAAGTGTTGAACAGGTTTCGCTCTTGACCATAGAGTTTCAGCTGCAATTAAGAGTTAGTAACTCGAATCCAAACCGAAGACTAATGAGCACTCACATCCTCTTTCATTCCACTAACAAACGCATTGCTGATATTATTCACATCCAAAGATTTCAATCCATACGATAGCAGCGCATAAGTCAGGATGAACGCATCAAGCTTCTGGATATACTTCCTCTCGTTCGGCGGCTTCCGGAAACTATCCCAAATTTGACCAAAGAACATGCCAACCCGGCCGGGCTTGAAATTGGGATCGTCGCCAAAGATATTAATTGGCTCGAGGGCTGCGAGCTCTCTGTCAGTCTTCTCCAGCGAACCATGGTCTACGACCGGAGTGTCTTTCTCGACAGCCATGGTCTTAAGCGCAGTGAAGGGTATACAGGGATCCTAGTATCGGCAACAGAGGGTATTTAAGCACTTCTCAGACCTTATCAGAGCATAATAGGAGCTATACTGAAATCTCCTTGGTTCTCGCTTCAAATGCTTCCACAGGCCAAGAAAATGTGCCGACAACGCCACTATTGAGAAATGGGAAGTGATCGTAGGTCAGACACTTCGCCTCGTAGGACCAGAGACTGTGAGCGAACGAATTGATTCCTTCACTGCATACCTTTAGCGACAAATTCTTGGCTAGTGCCTTCGTTTGTAGACGCGCCGTAAAGATTGAATATAATATACGCGCGATAGCGGACAAAGTGTGCACAATGCTCTGCCCATAGCTTTCTCATGGCCAGTGCGCCTAATAATGATGCGTAATCAGTGTGGTACGCCCGCGAGGCGAAGAGAAAGTAAAACGAGTGAGAAGTAGCCCTAAGGTCGTGCTACAAGCTTCTCGGCGTGCGAAAAATAAGGGCATATTATCCAAAATATGATGTTCATCTCATAAGCCACGGAGTGCCAAGATCGACGAAATTGATTGTTGCTGAGATTCTTATCGCCTAGCAAAAATAGTGGCCATTACCCGATAATGGACCCTAAGCCCTAAGTCCCAAGTCCTAAGACCGACAAGACCGTTCTGTCCGAAAAACAAGTTGCTTCCCAGTGCGCTCAAGCATATCAAGAATCTTAAAAACCTATACAAGAACACACCAGGCACAGAGCATTCGTAACTTCTTAATTGTCTTCGAGGCTTGTCACGATGACCTAATCAACGGAGCATACCGTTAGCCCTTGATTAGGTTGGATCTCGGCAGACTTGGCGGCCAGATCTATGACAAATTTTCATTGCCCTTTGATGGCAATGGTCGTATTACTGGGCATTCGTTCATTTTACTGATAAAAGAACTAGAGAAGTCCAGGTTTGGATGGCTTTTTCGGATGGATACAAAAAAGGTATGGCGATGCGGTAGTGCTTTCCGACTTCAAAGAGTGCGCCGTAACAGAATTCAGGACTTGGCCCCTTGGCAAGACAGTTTCACCCCCGAAATCTTTGATAGGAGCTTTGTGCCGCTTCAGCGTCAAGAGCCGCGGAATGTCCAGACCACTGGGCTCAAGAGGGACACCAATCCTTGTGCCTCGGAAAGGGGCTGGAATGGGTAGGTGAGCGCGTCTACGGCAATGGAGCCGGAGAGTAGTCATCAGCTTACCTAGGCGCAGCAAAACGACTCATCCGCGACTCACTCATCGTCGATCTTTGTTCCGCAAATTGGCCGTCATTCCAGGCGTATGACGACTTACGTCCGCGGGACCTATCTACAATGCTAGTCTGATGTTAGAGCCAGATGCGGAATATAAGGTGCATGATGCCATACGTGTGAGCCAACGACCAGGCTCTCAACGCCACCCGGACACTGGCCACAATGACGATTGTCCAAGTGTTTATTGCCTCTGCTATCTCTTATCAGCGAGCTTGGGCCATAGGATCATGCTCCGTGCTGTATTAACTTTGAGGCTTGTGAACCTTTCATCGTTGTCTATCTCGGGCAAAATACAGTAATCATCAATCACATTGGGAGAATGCGGCCGTGAGGTAATCTGCTGAGTCGGCATGTTCCACGACACGTGATTTAGACGAACTGCTCGATCCATTCGCTTTGAGGCAGTGGAGGGTATAAAGATCATGATGCACTGACTATATTGACTATATTGACCACTCAATTAGGCTCTAAAGCCTCTATTTGATCCTATGATTTAATGATTAGGTGCAGTATTCAGTAGTAAGGCTTGATCTACTCATTTGAATCAGCTCACTTTACTCAGTGGACCACTTAACCGAACACACCGAGTACGTTGACTAACCCTTACCCTGTCAAGGCTGGTTGCTGACAATTGCGCTGGTGAGTCTAAGAAATACCACTGAACAAACTCACGGTTGGCAGTTTAGTCATTTCTTAGTCATACTCGTGAATATTCACGGATATCTGTGGATATATACACGGATATTACTAATATTTATTGCTCTATCCGTATCCGTATTCATATCCACATATTATCTATCCGTATCCGTATCCACGACTAATATCCGTGGATATATCCGTTATCCGTTTATTCATACCGATCCCTACTGAGACAACGTTGTGGTTATGCTGTCAAAAAAGATGTCGTCGCGAAACTTGCAAAATCAAATGTTTGAGAACAGTGCTACCAGCTGATGTCTACGGACATCGCATTACAGGTCGCAGTTTGTTGTCACTTCGCAGAAAACTTTCGCAGGTTTTTAAATAAATTCGATCTCTGATACTAAATAGAGTTTAGAGTTTACTATGTCAGCAGGATATACAATTCACTAACTGTACAACATGCAAGTGGCTTCGTGACCAATATACGTAACGAAGTAGAGAAACATAGGTGAGCTTGTCGCTGCATTTCTACCAATCCTAAATCTTGATAATTCCATGCTCTTCCGTCCAACCAAACTTTGCCGCCACTCGTTTACCTCCCTTCTTCATTAGACGGGACCTGTCTTATTTCTCTGTTCTTTGGTGTGTTGTTTTAGGAATATCATAGGCTCCTATATGAAGTGAAGTACATAGGAAATATTGTCAACTTAATAGCGGTGATTTACTTCATCTTTGCCTCCAAACGAATATCTTATAGTGCTAGTCAACAAATACATGTTCGTAAAATACAATAGGGAGAAAACTATTTACAGATATACATTCACTTCTCTAAACGCATGTACATGTTACATCATTCCTCAAGATCCCCTATCTCTATCTCTCCTCCATCAATCTACTAGAAGTCTTCGGCAACGTAGGTTGCGATCTCTTTGCTTCTAGTAACTCCTCATATTCTTTGTCTGAACGGATATGACCCCGAAGTTCAAGTCTCTGCAGCATCGGATCCAACCTTCTTAGATTCGACCACTCTTCTGGATACACCAGCGTCGCCCAATTCTGAATACTAGCTCTCATCTCATGTGACTCGGTGTAGTTGTATAACACGTTAATAACGTCTCCAGCAGTCGACAGCTTTTCGCTCGACTCAGGCGTTGGAGTCGGCGCGGGAAGCAGCCACATCGAACGTGCGATACTGAACGCTTTCTGATAATTTCCGGTCTCGCAGTGCGCAGCAACGTAGTACTTGTATAGTTCCGCAGTTTTTATTACATCATAATGCTGGAACTCCTGCCACAGTGCATCGGCGTATGCCGCTCCTGACTCGCTGGCGATCTTCATCAGAAGCGCAAAAGTCTCTGTATTCGGCTGTCGCTCCAGACCGTCTAACTTGACTGGGCTAGACGCGGACATCCGGATCTGTTGCCACAGAGTATACGAGAGATATCCGTTCCCTGAGGGGACGCAAGCCTCGAGCATTGCGTTGAAGAGCTCGATGTCGGGGTCTATGTTGAGATCTACCTTGTAGCAGTGGAACAGCTCGTTGATGCCCGCGACGTAGTTCTGCCGCGCGAATTCCCTGAATAAAAGAGCGTACATCTCCCGCTGTGGTGGTGTTGACGTGCCTTTCCGCACATGGCGGAATAGTTCCATTGCAGCCTCAGGGTACTCCAATCTGCAGAGTTTCCGCATTATTGGACCGTATGACTCGTATGGGGGGATGAAGTGCTTATGGATGCAGCCGTAGATCATCCAACAGATATCGGCCTTGCTTGAGTCTAACACAGCTTGGTTGAGTAAGTCGTACATCTCCGGGAATGCGTCCGGAAGATACTTGAATGAGTCGCCCATTTCTTGATGCAGGAAATCTTTTCCATTTCCGATTTCGCCGCTGTCGATGAACGCCTTGAGCATTGTTAACCGTGTGTGATAGTCCACACTGTTCACGTACACCCTCACTGCGATATACATCTCAACCAACAGTTTCGCGTCAAACGGGTCTGCTGTGCAGAGACCTTCCAGCATGATGAAAAGAGGCTTCATGTCATCCAACTTGGCGTCCCAGGAGAGACCTTGGACTAAGCCCCTCTTGAACACCGCGACCGCTTCCTTGACTTCCCCCGCGTCTACTCTATCTCTGATACGAAGGCCCACTGAGCTGGTGTCTAATGGAATACGGTATGTCTCAAAGAGTGCAAAGACCTTTGTCCGAAACTCAGGATCGGTGCTTCCGATTTGCGAGGCCTTCACGATCCCATTGAGCGTCTCTGTATCAGTTTCGTATCCATAGCTGTTCATCGTAGATAAGATACGCTCTATCTGCGGCAGACTCTTCGTCGAGTACGTGACCCACTGAGTCAACACCTGCCAGCTCTCGGCCTCGAGATGCGGCAACATCTCCTCGTCTCTCAGTATTGCCGCTATCCGCTCGGCGGTCGAGATTTCCCCAGTGACGATAGATGCAATCAAGTAGGACCTGTATAGAGATTGATTGTCAACAACGTCAAACGCGGGTATCTCGTCCGTCTCGAAAAGCGATGATTTAACTGTCTTTATGAAAATTTGCGACGCCTCGGACTTGTAATCTTGAATGATATATCGAAAAAGTAGGCCATATGTATCCAAATTCGGTTGAAGGGTGCTCTTTACAGTGGAACTAGTGGATCTAGACGATACGACTTGCTCATAGATCTGCCAGATATTGGTCTGATTGTTCTCTATAGCTGATTGTAAAATCACGTTGAATGCCCCGATATCGAGAAACACCGACCGGAATAACCTCGCAACCAATACTTCTTGAATCTTCTCATCCGAGACGTTATTAACAATGGTGACCAATGCAACCGCGGTGCTCTCATCGACATAGGTCATTATCCGAAGCAACTCATCGAAGGCGATAAGCATCTCTTTGTCTGCCTTATTTCGTGAAAGTAGGAGAACGAACAGCATGAACTGATCTTGAGCATTGTCATCCGAGATAGGAGTCTTCCTCATTAAAGCCTGATATACCTTACGACCAAGACTGACGTGATACTCTGAAGACTGTTCGTATCTCGCAACCAGAAACAGTAACCGCCCAAGTTCCTCTCTGTTGAAATGCCGTCTTGCTGCCTCTGACGAGAGTACCATTTCTGTCTCCGCTGTTTCGGGGACTTCTCCGATCTTTGGAGTGTATAATATCTTCCAAGCCTCATCTATCAGCCGGACGTGAATGACAGGCAATTCTTCCCTTGCCAGCCGAGTAAGCAGGTTGTCAATCGCCTCCTTGATCTCAAATTCGATGTTGTCCAGTTCCTCTACATTGTCTCCATGTGCGTGGCCCGATTTGACAGTCCGGATAAGATTACTGAGTAGCTGTAAACTCTCCCATTCCGCATCGGGTGTGTACCCCTCAGCGACATCGCCGCTACGACGCCTCGTGTCCCAGGATTCCGTATTCTTCTTCGACGAGCCGATAACACGTCGAAGTAATCGCAACATCCACGATTCATTCTGTCCTCCTACCCCGGAAAATGGTGGTGGCTCGGTCGCATAGTGCCTAATAGCGGTGATGGTCGAGGGCGCGATGATTAGAGCCTTGGGTTTCGAGGTTGGTAACAGAACTGCCTCGTGAGCCCTCAGGAAATGACGCCGTAGGTGTCTAGTGCATCTGACTGATTCAATCTCTGCGCGTTCAGGGTGCAGAGCGAAGCTCCTTGAGGCTATACCCGGCCGCATCGCGCAGTTAGATATTTACTAGTGTGAAAGGACAGTTAGCACGGACGTGGCTAATGATTCAAGGATCATCAATCGCCTACCTAGAATTAGTCAGGCAATAATATAACAAACCATCAACTGACCAGACCTAAAGTTAAAGCCGAATAGCTCTTCCCAAATCTGAATTGGGCTAGAATTATAATTGTGACTGACGATGACGAGTAGATCCAAGCGGACTAATTTTCATGATCCAACTGAACGTAACTCCCAGGCTGCGAAATGGTACGCTCAAACTCTAAGCAGTTCGTAATTTTTTTCGACATCAGAGTGACCAAATTCAGCCCTCGACGCCACAACCCCCACATGTCGGAATCTCTAAAAAATATCAATGCGGACGTACAGGCTTCGGTAGAAGAATCCACCTTGGGCAATAATACATCGGCGTCTCGAATCTGCGCATTCTGCAAGGTCGCTTACGGGAAGTATTCTTGTCCTCGGTGCAACGAGTTGTACTGTTCGTTGATCTGCTACAAATCTAAAGCCCACCAGACATGTTCCACGTCGTTCTATAGGGATAATGTGGAGACCATTTCGAAGAGTGCAGCGAATGAGGCCGGAGAATCAAACATGACGAATGAAGAGAAGAGGAGGCTTATGGAGCTAATGAATGAATATGAGATCGAAGCAGAGGAGCATCCGTTAGGAGAATACGAGGTCTTACTCAGTGAAAAGGAGCCACAATTAGAGGATGTCAAATCGAAAGGCGAAGAACCCGACAACGATTCTGACGATGAGGAACAACGGCGAAGGGATCTCGAAGAGCGTATGAGGGACATCGATATAGGGTCTGCCGATTTTGATGCATTATGGAGCCGTCTTACTCTACGGGAGCAGGCTGATTTCATACGTCTCACCCGCGAACACGAATTGCATGCTGATGAAGTGCTATGAATGCATTTATGGTTCGAACCTGGAGTTTTTGCGTCGAACATGGAGTTTTGGGTTTATAAAAATAGTTTTATTTGTACACTAAACAATAACGATAATACACTGAAGACTTTTCTCAAATCTTCCAGACAGCACAAACGTTAATCTATGCCAACATACGCCATGATTATCTATGTACAGTATTCATCTCAGATATTTGTCTATCCACTGGTCCATTTCCTCTAGAAATCGTACAGGTCCTTATACAAGTCTTGCTTCGTAAAGCCCCTCTTCCTTTGTGTCGCAACGAAATATTGCTCCCTGGATTCATTCCGGGACGCCGCTGGCTTCTCACGCTTGACTTTGTCGAAAGTCTTTCGTAGTTTCCGTTCCAAAGACATATCCTCATTTCCCGCGTAGAATTTGCAAATGAAATGTCCTCCTTGTCGCAACGTGTCGAGTGCGAAAGCCAGAGCAGAGTTACATAGATCCTAATTCACGTTAACTATACCACCTCTAGATACAGACAACCAGCAGAAAAGAATCAATAACAGACCATACTCATCGCATGGTCACGAAGCGGTATCCCAGTCGTGTTCGACATCCTAAAATATGGTTCGCTTAATGTTCTTGACCAAAACGAATAAAGCGGGGGCCAGGGCGCTGACATATCACTTAACACAACATCTACCATTTTCGCGTCGCCCTCGCCGTCCGCATTGACCATTGTAGACTTGTTGGACGACTCAGATTGGCCCTGCTGCCTGAGAGCGTCGTGGACCTCTGTCGGTTCGTGCTGGCGTTCGAGGTCGATATAGCCCAATTCGAAACCCTTCTGAGCGGCCACTTGATTCCGATCGATTGGCCGACCTCGATCAGGATCTGTAAGATATGCTTTCACCATCTCATGAGTTTGCAAATGAAGGAAATTGCCCTGTATCGCTGAAGCACCCTTCGGAGGCAAACACGGCAATATGTCAATTCCTAGCACTCGTCCACCAGGCGTCGTTCGATCCACCGCAACTTGCGTCCATGATCCAGGTGCAAATCCCTGAGAGGCATTCCGTTAGAACGAGCAAAAAGGTATAAGTTGAGAACAGCCGACTGACAAGGTCTACAACTGTCTGCCCAGGCTTAAATATCTTGTATGCGTAATCGATTTCCAGCAACTTAAATGCCGCACGACTCTTCAAGCCCTTGACCTTGGCTTCTCGAGAATACCAATCGTTCTGCTGCCGCAGATTCCAGCGCTTCGAGCTTCCAGAGCTTGCATGTCGAATGTTAGGCCGGGCGACTTCTACTGGTAGACTAGCGCACGTTATGAAGTTGGACGATAAAGCCTTGATATGACATTTAACCGCGGCTCTGCAATGTAACCGCAGTTCGCACGCGGAACAGTTCATTCTTTCTGGAATCTTTATGGCTATCGAGGGATGGCGATCATATGGGAGGAAGAATAGCTTGGGGGCGCATGGGGATATGAGATCGGTGAGATGTCAATAAACTTCGCTCAAAGTTCTGGTTGGGACCAAAAGTGAAATGCCCGCTCCTTCTGTTTCAAATTCAATTGACGAGGTAGTTGACACTTCAATTCGTTCTTAGGCTGTTAGGCTATTATCAATATGGTAGGCGATCCGTAATGTTTACATGGGGAATATATCTCTTTTGAGCGGGGTCAAGTTGTTTACTCACGTCAAACTACTCCAAGCCGCCCACAATCGGATCAACTCCAACCTTAACTGTATATTGCAAAGGTCGCATATACCCGAGAGTGGCTTTAATTCCCAATTTGCCTTCCTCAACGGGTCATCATATACCTCTCCTTGTGGGTATTCAATTATAATTTGTCCAATGGAATGCATTTCGTTCGCTTTCTGACGAGTACAAGCTAAGTGAAACACAAAGGTCTCACACATCATACCACTTAAATTCCGCTCAAAACTTACACACATAAGCACGACCAGAAAAGACTCTCAAAAACGCACACTCCCGTGCTCCCTACAATACCCTCCCAACGCTAACTCCTTGACTCTTATCCACAGTCTGAACCCTCCGCAACTGCCTCCCCGCCGTGATCTGTCCCAATAACGCACTCCTATCCAGCGGTGTACCACCAGCTGCTGTAACTTCAGGCTGTGGTCCCACCGGCGCGAGGGGCACAGGAGGAGCTGGTGCTCCGAAAAATGGCGGAGGAGGCGGCACAGCTCCAAATCCAGGTGGTGGCGGTGGTGGTGGCGGAGGAGGGGGTATTGACGGCGATATATCATCAGGCACAGCAGGAGATCCCGACGCAGTCGCAAACGGCGTTGTCCCGCTACTCGATGACGGGGCTTGTGGTGGTCCTGGGGAAGGGGTAACAAGCTGCGATGAAGGCACCATACTTCCGAACAATAGCGATGCCAAGTCTGCCGGGGACGGTTTCTTCACGCCACTGCCAACACCCCCGGCGCCGTTTGGGCTACCGAACCCGGAAAGTGAGGTATCTGCCCCTTCATCATCGGAGGAATCCGATGATGGAATGACACTCCAATCGTCGTCGTCGTCAAGATGACCTCGTTGGGAGCGACGTTGAGCGGCGAGTGCCGACTTGTCGGGGAGCACAAAGGTGGAGGATGAAGTTGTGGCTGTGAGGGCAGGTGACGGTTGAACTGGTGGCGGGGTTGGGCGTGCGACGGGACTGGGAGAACGGCGTAATGGAACGGTGGCAGCGGGAACAAGGGCGGGGGCTGCGGCGGACTTAGGCTTAGGCACAGCGCTGATTTCTCCTGTGGTGTGGAAGGAGTCAAGCTCGGGGGGTTCGACGATCATCGGTGCCGGTGCCGCGGTTGCCGTGGTTGGCAGTGACGGTGCAGGAGGTGGTGCTGGTCTCGCGGCGACCTGAACTGGGGGCTGAGGCTGCTGGACCGGCTGCGAGAAGTCTACTTCACCGTAGCTGGAGCTCACTTTCTGAGGCACAGATTCGTAGTAATAGTCCTCTTGCACGGGGAATGGATTGCGTGTGTTCGAGTGGCGTGGAGCCTGCACAGGTTGCTGTGGAGAGAAGTATAACTGGTCAGGCGCCGAAATAGGGGCGGGTTCAGGCGTTTCAGGCACAGCAGCTGGGGCAGGCACAGGCGCTTGTGCAGGTTGTTCCCGGAGAGGAGACCCAACTACAGCCTGGTCGCGGAACGCACGTTTTGATGGCCCAACTGGTGAGGGCGATGCAGCAGGCGGCACGAACTCGGAGGAAGCGGACGCCTGAGCGGTACGTGACGGACGCGAGATACCCAGGGCAGCAAGACGCTCCGTCATTCGTCGTTCGGCTTCAGACTTGATCCATGCTGCACGTTCTTCTGGGGAGCGGAACTGAGCGTAAAAAGATGGACCAGACTTGGTTGAACCAGTGGACTGCATTGACACTGGTGACTCCGCAGAAAGAGCCGATGAAGTGGGCACCATCGCCGTTGGCTCTCGAGGAGCTTGTTGACTTCCATACTCCGAAGGACGAGCCGATCTATAAGGTTAGCTCATAGTATTCTTCTCGGGAGCAAAACATGCCCTACCTAGTCGGCTGCGCCTGAAGCTTCCGTCTTCGTAACTCCTCAATAAGCTCTCTGACTTCGTCTTCCGCGCCAATGCCGTTCTCCCATCTCTGTCTCTCCTGCTCTTTTCGGAAGTCTGTGGTACTTTCCCGCAATAGTCCCTCCAATGAATCTTGAACCTGCTGCACGCTATCTTCCACGTCTCTAATCATCTGTTCGTTTCCATCTCTCTCCACTCTTAATCTATCCGTCGCCTCCGCCAGTCTTGCCTCGGATGCCGCCTGGTCATCACTTCCAGCAGCATCAGAAGGCGCAGGCTTTCCCGTGAGGGCCGCCATCCTCGCTTGCAAAATCGCCATAGATCTCGCCTTGCGCTTATCCGCTTCCGTAACTCTTCCTCCCGGTCCCGTTCCAATAACTTGCTGTCCCGGGTGCGCCTTCGCATCCTGCAATCTAAATAGCTCCAACTTTGCATCCGAAATCTTGGTCCCAACACTCCGCGCCCTCGAGATCAGAAGCGGCAGCCTATCAGTCAAGTACTGCAGCTGGTTCCGCAGGGCCGTTTTCTCAGCCGTGATATCCATGGCCGGTTTAGTCGCCGTATACTCGTTAATATCTTCCTGAATCTGACGAATCTTCCGAATCAGATCGTCCGCCTCATCACGATCCCGCGACATAAGAAACTGGTCCTCGTTAAAGGCCAGATCATCCTCCGCGTCTACCGCGTTTAGCAAGATTTGTTTCTCTCGAACCGCCTTCCGCAGTGACTCCAGCGTCTCGCCCTTCGACATCTCCTTTCCGCCACCGCTGCCTACAGACGCCACGGACGGCGAGCGCGAACTCGTGGCCGTCCTGGCATTCCTCGACGCTGCTCCTCCACTGCGGTGCCGCGCGTTTGACACATAAGCCGTGACCTCGTCATCATTATTCTTAAACACTGTTGCGTCCTTCTTCGGAGGCCCGTTGACGGACTCCTGGAACGAGTGCGCCTTGAGATAGGATACTCCAGTTGCCTGTGGCTGCAGAGCATTGGTGGCGGTCTTGCGCTGAGTCGCATCCGATCTAAGCATGCTTTTGAGAGCGGACACCGAATCGCTCAGGTTGCGTGTCGAAGGCGCGACCAGTTCCGGGGGAAGCTGCGCAGGGAGGGGATAGCCATTAAGTCGTCGATACACCTGTCATAGAATTATCGTGTCAGCACCTATCTGCCTTTAAACTTGCAAGCCACACTGCTGTAGCACTCACCAAATGCATGGCAATCGCAAATTCGGATTTATTCAATCTTCCCCTATTTTCGGGATCCGACAGCGTCCAAATTCGCTCCAAATCCATCCTCGGCAGCCCACTCTGCGACAGAATTTCGACCGCCGTGTCCCCACTGATGGACCCCCTTCCTAGACCATCCCACGCATCGAAGATGTCATCAAAGATCTTTTTCTCGTTTCTTGTGATCGCCCAAGGAATATTGCTGCCGTTGTTCGACGGGACTGCGGGCCCGTACGGTTGTGCCGCGCCGGGTAGCTGCGGCATCATCCGCGCCTGCAGGGCTTGGATGCCTGGCAAGCTGAAGTCCATTTTGTGCAGGCCGAGAATGCAATACTAAGGCAGTGGACTGTAAAGGGAATTGATCTAAATGCTTGCAAATGCTAAACGTGATGTGAATTGGATGCTCTTGTTGAAAGGTGACGATGGCTTCAAGCTAGGAGATCCAAGTCGTTTGACTGCGCTAAACCTTATTTTCGTCAATCGTTTCCAAAGTAATGTGGTTAGGGTTGAGAGCTTCTGGGGATACGAGCATCTTCGAAGAGGAATTTTCTCATATCGGTGATGAACATTTATTTTTCACAGATCATTCGTACGTACGAAAAAGATGGTTCGACAACTGAAGCATCATGAGCAGAAGCTGCTTAAGAAAGTTAACTTTTTGGAGGTACGTGCGATTCGTTCAAATGCTGTTTTGAGGAAGGATATCGTCAAAGTGTAATTAGAAGCTGATTACATCTGCAGTGGAAAGGAGATCAAGGTCACAGAGATGCGGACGTCATGAGGCGTTATCATATCCAGAGACGGGAAGATTACAATAAGTAAGCGATTTCCATTCATACATTTCAGTGCCTAATATACTAAAACTCCACCATCAGATACAACAAACTCTGCGGCAATATACGGCAACTCGCCCACAAGCTCGCGCAGCTCCCTGCAAACGACCCCGTCCGTCTAAAGCACGAGGAGCTGCTCCTGGAGAAACTCTATGCCATGGGCATTCTCGCCACAAGAGCCAAGGTTTCCGAGCTCGAAAACAAAATCACTGTGTCTGCCTTTTGCAGGCGGCGCATTGGCGTTGTGATGTGCCGGCTAAAGATGTCGGAAACGATTAGTGGCGCGGTCAAGTTGATTGAGCAAGGGCACGTCAGGGTCGGCCCTGAGGTGATTACCGATCCGGCATATTTGGTTACGCGGAACATGGAAGATTACCTTACATGGGTGGATTCCAGCAAGATCAAGCGGAGTATTCTCAAGTATCGGAACGAGGTATGTAGTGATTTTTGCGATGGCGTGAGATGTCTTGTTAACTTCGAACATTATAGCTGGATGACTTCGACTTGCTGTAAGTTCATCGCACTTCGTTGGGTGGTTTGTGTACTATAGCAATAGGCGCCATAGATTTTGTACATTAGAGGTGGCACTGCCAAGCATTATAAGGAATGCAATTCGTTCGGGACATCGCTATTATAGCTCATCAAAGACATTCATTTCTATATATACACGAAATCAAGAACACAGATGCAGCAACAACAGTCGAAAGATACTGTCGTGTGCAACATACGATTCATATAACTCATCATCATCGTTGGATCATCAAGAGAGCCAGTTCATGTACAATTATTACCACCTTCTTCATCTCCCTTTCATTTTTTGCCTTCTGTCATGCTCTGGTATCTCCTCATGAAAGAAATATAGAACACAACACCGACTGATCAAAACAAACCGAACAAAAATGCAACAAAAGTCAATGTACGTATATACTCCTCCTCGCGTACCCCATCACTCTAAAGAGAATATCCATAAAAATGCGTAACCACTTGTCCTAAACTTTGTCCACACCACCGATCCGCAAAGAAAAACAAAAAAATTTCACCGAATGCTACCAAAATGGTCCGTCCACTCTTCTTTCGCCCTTACGCATCTACTTACTGCTTCATCCTCCCCATCTGCACCAACAACTCCGCACTCTGACTCCTCTCCTCGTATATCCTTGTCAGCTCTTCCACGATCCTGCCCTTCTTCCTCGACACCATGCTCCCGTCCGCTTGCCCCGCAGCTCGAACCGGCACCGGAGGAGGTAACATCGCGTTCTCCTTCCCCCTCACAGTTCCCGCGCCCGCTGGTCCTATCTTCTGTTTTGAGTTGTTGCTGCTGCTGCTGCTGCTGCTGCTGGAAATGGTGCTTCCTGCATGCACAGTCACATATGGTGATACGGCACGCAGTACCTGCGCGTGCTGTTGCTGCGACATCGAGTCTGCGCTGATGCAGCGGAACCCTCCGACCACTGAGACATGCTTCGATACAACCGGCATGGAGAAGCTGCGGGAGGCGGAGCCTGCGGCGGGGAGGAATGTCATGGAGGGAACGGGAATGTATGGTTTCTCAGATGCTGACGATGACGGGGCTAAAGATTTCGATGGTGCAGTTGTATTTGATGTCGAGTACGAAAATGTGGAGGCCGAGGAGCTGCGGCGGGATGAGGAAGGGGGAACAGGTTTCCTGAGAGAGGGGTTGACTGTCTTTTGTGGCTGCTGCTTGGAAGAGTAGGAGAACACGATGGATGTGGTCTGGGGCTCGTTGGTAGCGCTTTCAGAGTCGATGGCGAGTAAGCTTGTGTCCTCCGTTGACTGTCCTCTTGGTGGGGTCTGCGCCGACAACTGTGGCGATCCATTCGAAGAGGTTGGCGAAGAATGCAAACTACTTCCTGTGAACGACGACGCTGACGACGACGACGACGACGTAGAAGATGCCATCGCCATCGCCAATACCTCATCCGCATCTTTTGCTCCTCCTGCATTCTTGCTCGACAACGACAATGTCGAAGGCCTTCGAGACGGCAATGGCGGCGGTAGATGCCCCAAAGACTGCAAGGTGCCGTTTGCCGCACCCGGACCCCCACCCGCGCCCTTAATCTTTCCGTCCTCGTCCTTACTATCCTTCCCGCCGCCCTCCGAGGCGGTCACGAATGGCAACTCGCTCCAATAGTAAATCAGGCACTCAAATAACTTGGTATTGTACTCCAACACGCGCGATATCTCCATCGGATCAGAGATATACAACGTTTCCGCCCTTTGCGCTTTCTCTTCTTCCGTTTCCTCTTCTGACGAGCGTACCAGACTACTCGTCGACGTTGACGTATTATTATACGTCACGAGTTCCGCCGCCGACTCCTCCGACGGAATGGTAATCCTTATCAAACTTGGCGTAATGCACTTTGCCAAGTTCGCGACGGTCATCTTTGTCATCGTCCGCTCGTTGAGCGCGATTGTCCGTAGCAGCGGGATCAAATCTGCAAACAGTAGCAGCGTCTGCTGCGGCAGCGCCGTGGTCGCTACCGTGACCGTGTTCTCCAGCGTGGGCACAAACTCGGGAAACGCGTCCATTATCGCGTGCGGCAGCGGCGGGGTCGGCAGAAGCCGCATGAATAGCTTGAGCACCGACGCGGCGACGTGCGGGTTGTACTCGTGCAGACTAACAAGCTGGCACCGATCAAACGCCTCGCGCAAAATGTCAACGTGGTCGAGCTTCGGAGACACCCGGAAAATGCCCTCCGTGTAAGCGCCCTCGACCATCAAGTGCTTGATGCACTCTTTCCAGAACTTGGGGACCACGCCGGTTGCCTGTCCGGCGGGTAGGTCCCGGCCAAATATGGGCGCGTGCGGCGTTGCAAACTCGATTTTCCGTTCCAGCCTCCGATCGTGGACGTATACGGCAAGCGGGATTGCAATAAACCTGATGTCCAGATGCTGCGCCAGCACAGTCAGGTTTTGCACTGCCCCCCAATTAGCTCATTGCTTGACTAAATGTAAAATTGCTGCAACGCAACGACTTACTATGCACTGCCTTCTTCCTAAACTTGCCGCTCACCGCTCCCGCAACCATCTCCATAATCGTGCGGACCCACCAGTTCTCGTGCACGATGTACAGCCGCTTGAGCCTCTTGCGCACGTCCCTGTCGAGTCCCGAATACGTCTGGATCATCCACGCCCAGGACGGGCGGTGGGGCGCGCCGCCGGCGAAGAACACGATGGAATACTCTCCCACGTTGGTAACTACTTGGAGCAGATGCGGGAGGAGGAGCGAGTAGCTTATGTCCCGCGGGGAGGGCAGGGCGGTCGAGTTGAGGACGAAGAGCGGTGTCGAGGTTGCGGGGTCTGTGAAGTCGACGGGATAGAGGATCCGAGCGGCGATGTTGCGGAGCTCGATTTCGGTGTATTCCCGGGACGAGAACTCGGAGTTGCTGGATACTACTGAAGACGATGATGCCGTGGGCGGAGGGGGACGCTGTGGCATGGTGACGATGACGATCGTGGCGCGTAGGATGAAGTGGAAAAGGAGGCGATGTCGTCTGCGGCCGCGGGGTGAAGTCCGGGGGGTGTCAGTTGCGAGGTTGCAGCGGAGCCAGCGCTCGAGGACAGTGCAGAGGCATGCAAGTGCCAGAAGGAGCAGCAGTGGCACGCGACGGCGGGGCTTGCGTGGTGTCGGTAGTGGTGGTGGTGAACACGCGTTGTGCTTGTTGTTGTTGGATTGCGACACGCGCAGGAGCAGCAGCCAGGGCGCCCAGCGAACTGTAAGTATGCGCAACTTCGTGATAATGGTCAATGGGTAGTGACCCTGTACGTATTGTGCTTATTGTAGTGGATTATGAGAATGGCAGTTTGGTGGATTATTGCGCATGTAGTGAGCGTCCTGACATGGCCCTGTGGTCGTGAATGTCGAATGGTGATGTGGTTTTGTGAGGGCTTTGTTTGCGCGGAGGAATGCGTCCCCCCAACCCTCGCCCACGCTTCCCTTGTGTTTATTTCTAATATTCCGAGCCGCATATGGGACGCCAGCGGTGGACTACCCAGAGGCTTAGATAGCATGACTTCGGACCAAGACAAAAATAAGAGTTTGACATTTAGTGAAGAGACTTGTACACTGAGCACGTAAATCAAGATGTAACAGACACTTGGCAGTAACCTATTAAAGTCAAAACACCAAAGACGCAATACAGGCTAGCAACACCGAAGAATCAAGAAACAGGGCCAATCGTTTATTTATGAACGAGATATGAGTAAACATTTACGCCAAGTCCAAATTATAAATACTCCTATTCCCACTCCCCGTTATATACCCTGATTATACTATACATAACACTTGGCCCTATGTACTCATCAAATTCGCAAAAGACTTCTCCGCGTCCACGGTCTGCACTGACTCTCCTATTCCCCGCTATAACTCTGGACATCTTGCCTCGCCTCCAAGAAAGTCTCGTCCTCGTCCTCATGATCATGATCATTGTCGTCCTGAACACAAGTATCACCTATCCCCACATTCCCAGTGTCAACGCCAACCCCATCACACTCGGCCTCCTCCTCATCCTGCGTCCTAGTCGTCCACCGCGTCCCACTCAAACTCCGCCTGCTACTTCCCCCTCCCCCCCTCGTGGCCACTGTCAACGGCAGCGACTCTCTGCTGCCGCCGAAAATGCTGTCGGGCGCCAACGCCCGCGTACTTGCATTCGTATCAAGACTCCTCCGCCGCCGCTTCGACGACGACGCGATCGTCATCACGGACGCATTGTCCGTCGCTAGGTGGTACGGGAGGAGGTACTGCTGCTGCGGTGGTGGGGACACCACCATAAGCGAGGAAGGGACTGTGTTGTTTGTCGAGGAAGTAGTCGAGAGGATTGACGGAGAGCGCGGGGACGCTGTCGTGGCTGTCGTGGATGGAGTGAGGATCATTTTGTGGTGGGACTGAGTTGAGGAGGCGGCATATTGTCCGTGTGTTGGGACAGCGAAGACGCTACTGGAGCCAGTGCCGTACGAGGATGATGCAAAGACGTTGGTGAACATGTAATTGCTGCTGGTACTGCTGGCGGCGTCGGTGCTCGTCGTGTCGGTGCTGCTCCGGGAGGCGGAGTGGACGCGGCCGCGTTGGTGGTAGTGGTGGTTGTGTTGGTGGTGGGCGGTCGTCGAGGTGAGTGAGGGCGTTCGTGATATGGTGGTCGGAGAGTTCAGAGGCGCGAGGGAGGAGGAGGTAGGCGACATTGCGCTGTTACCGCCACGGCGACCCGGGGTGCGGGAGGTGACAGAAGCATCTGATAAGGAGAAAGATGCATGGGATCCGGAAGTTGCGCTTGCTTTGGCATGCGAGGAGCGAGCCGAGACGAGGCGCCGAACCCAGGAGAAACGGCCTTTGCGCGCTGTCAATGCAGTCAGCGTGTATATCAGAGATCACCCGTGGATGAGATACTTACGGTGCGCGGGTTGGGCTGATACTTCGGTTGCCATGGCGTGAAATGGAGGTGGTGTGAAGCGAACGATGAATTAGATCTGGAGTCAATCTGATATGTCAACAACGGCAGTACGGCCCGATCGGGTCACTCGACCGCTTGTTAGGTGTCGATCTGGTTTGATTCGGCAAGGGAGGGTAGGCCAGCATACTCGCCGAACATTGTGTAGGGTGACACGTCGACCACTTCCGGCGTCGGGGCCTCAGCTACAGGGATACCTAGCTGGACTTAATCCTACGTGGACCGTACTCATTTTTGAAATGACTTTGAGATACAGACACCAACAGCAAATATTGATATAACGATTAGGGCGTTCTAAGTTTTTGTCTGCGCATGCGTAGTATTTGCACATAAAGCCCACTATAAAGCGCTCTGCATAACCATCAAGGCATTCACAATATACCACCGTAATGCTATGTTGAACTATGCACAGTGGTTAGGGCTCCGTGCCACTGCAGTCGCTCCTTAATAAGTTTGATTGTAACCAACTCGATACGGCTTCGGAGCGAAGCTAAAGTTCCATACACCGTCATGGGATTTTTTTTTTTTGGCTTCGGGCACGAGACTCTAGTTGCGGTCGCAAAGGAGAACAGGTCACACACACAAGAGATAAGGAGCGTTGGCTCGCATCTAAGAACGACTCATCAATATGAACCATCCATCTAGTTTGGATTCTCCTTTCAAAAAATGTAGCTGCGCTTGGAGTAGCGAAGTTGGAGCGGAGGGAGCCGGAATGCAATAGTATTGGTTTTGCGCAACCAAGGAGTAGTCGAACGAGCGACACCTAACGCGACCTCCGGAATCGGGATGGTCAGAAGGTCACGTTTGCTTCGGAAGGGCCTCCGCCCGCCTTCAGCAGCGGATGTGGACGCGGGGCATGATGAGCCTAACAAAGCTACTCGCCGGTTTCGGGGTTCGTGATGGCGGGAAAATATTTTCGGTGGTCAATTGACTCATCGCGTACAAGTAGCAGCTCCCCTCTGGCTAACAGCAAGCCACTGATGTCATGTGCACTGTATGGCGCACTCTTCGTACAAATCGTCCCACTCTTCAGGTCTGCATTTAGCTTGTGCAGTCGGACCAGTAGTGGACAGGGAGCGGAGTGAGAAGCCGGCGTTTTGATTCTTCTTGGCTTCAGATAATCAATTTCATCATTGAGCACACACCAGATATTCGGCCGGACTTTTGAAGGTTTTCCGAGTAAATTTAAGGTGTGGAAGGGGGTGGCGAGGCGGAGATGGGCCGATTGCCGCCCAGACCAAGCGGTGATGGCTCCTCCTATAGTAGAGTCATAGAGTTCGTCGTCGTCGGGATCCTGGCTCCCGCTCGACTGTCGCGTGTGCCTCACAAAAACCTCCTCGAGCAGAAAAGTTTTGCTTCCGATCTCGGCCTGCACCATATTGAGTCATTCAGTAACAATCGTAGTCGAAAGTTTCTTTCTCGAATATCCCAACCGTCCCATAGCACTAGGCAGGTTACTTAAATCTATACCTTTTCCCTTAGTTTCTTCCTCACCCTCCATTGCACAGACCCAGAAGCCCTCTTCATATCTACTTTACAGATCTACTCATCACAATGGTCCTTCCTTCTGAGCCTGAATTTGAGCAGGCGTACAATGAGCTCCTGTTGACTCTCGAAAACTCGACTCTCTTCGAGAAGAAGCCGCTCCTGAAGAAAGTCCTACCAGTCGTGTCCATCCCCGAGCGTGTATGTTCCTCTCCTTAACTCTCTCAACTCGGTCCGCGCTGACTCGCTCAGATCATCCAATTCCGTGTTGTGTGGCAGGACGATGCCGGCGACCTTCAAGTCAACCGCGGCTACCGCGTGCAGTTCAACTCCACTCTCGGTCCGTACAAGGGTGGCTTGCGCTTCCACCCAACAGTCAACCTCTCGATCCTCAAGTTCCTTGGTTACGAGCAGATCTTCAAGAATGCACTCACCGGCCTCGCCATGGGCGGTGGAAAGGGTGGCGCCGACTTTGACCCCAAGGGTAAGTCTGACGCCGAGATCCGCCGGTTCTGTGACGCCTTCATGCGCGAGCTCTCCCGTCACATCGGCAGCTCGACGGACGTCCCCGCCGGCGACATCGGCGTCGGTGGCCGAGAGATCGGCTTCCTATTTGGCGCGTACAAGCGCTACCGCAACGCCTGGGAGGGGGTCCTCACCGGCAAGGGCATCAACTGGGGCGGCTCGCTCATTAGGCCCGAGGCCACCGGCTACGGTCTCGTCTACTACGTCGAGAAGATGATTGAATATGTCAAGCCCGGAGACTCTTTTGCCGGCAAGGTCGTCGCCATTTCAGGCTCCGGCAACGTCGCCCAGTACGCCGCACTCAAGGTCATCGAACTCGGCGGCAAGGTCGTGTCACTCTCCGACTCCAAGGGCTCCTTCGTCCTCGCCTCCCCCGAGTCCGACGGATTCTCCGCCGAGGAGGTCGCCCAGATCGCCGACATCAAGCTCGAGCACAAGGAGCTTGTCACTCTCGAGTCCACCTTCAAGGCTGGCAAGTTCAAGTACCTCCCCGGTGCACGTCCCTGGGTACATGTCGGCGCCGTCGACGTCGCGCTTCCTTGCGCGACCCAGAACGAAGTCTCGGGCGACGAGGCCGCTGCGCTTGTCGCCGCGGGGTGCAAATTCATCGCTGAGGGCTCCAACATGGGTTCTACCATGGAGGCGATTGAAGTCTTCGAGGCCGAGCGCCAGAACGCCCCCGGCTCGATCTGGTACGCCCCCGGCAAGGCGTCCAACTGCGGCGGCGTTGCAGTGTCCGGCCTCGAGATGGCGCAAAACTCGGCCCGCGTCGCGTGGACACGTGCGGAGGTCGACGACAGATTGAAGGCGATCATGGTCAACTGTTTCGAGACTTGCGTCAACACTGCGATTCAGTACTCCTCGGAGAAGACGGACGGGCTACCATCACTAGTCAAGGGCGCCAACATTGCCGGTTTTGTCAAGGTCGCGGAGGGAATGCTTGACTTGGGTGATTTCTGGTGAATAAATATTGGGGAGCATGTGTGAAACGTTTTGTTACAAGATAGGGAAGGTGTTCCGGAAACGGATTTCTATCGTCATTATGAGTTCTTTGGTACATTTTGGTGGATTTTCTCTTTTTTGTTTTTGGTTTTGCTGCAGGATAGGCTAGCTATATTGTTGCGCTATGTTAGATTTTTTTTTTCATTGTCTTGTTCCGCCATATTATGTCATGTGTTTTGCCGTATATTTGTGATTTATGGTTGCTGGTAGGAATGAATATTCCTTGATATGGTTTAAATTTTGAGACCTTAAGAGTACTGCAAAAGAGTTCAAGTAATTCCTGTTACAGCTCCCAGTAAGAGACACATGACGTGTACCAATGTCTTCGGCTGCTGGGCCGCGCTTTCATGGCCTGAACTTCACCCTGGTTCGTAGGGAGCGGCACCTGCTGACGACTTGAATCGACGAGAGTACTGCTGCGAACGCTTTGAGACACCTCTTAACTTTCTAATTGCCCCACTTCACTAGATATCACGGACAACAAGTCCTTGCGTCCTGATCGAACGTTCTCGAAATTGCCCGGAAGGAGACTGCCGGAGTCGATCCGGAATGGCAACTTCGCAGGCTGACCTGCCTTGACATACCGTCCCAGTCCTCGGGGGTTGGAGATCGAAGGGTTCTGGACGGCAATGGCACCGATCAGAACCTCAGTCTTTGCTACTCCGCTTCCGGGAGCTCCAAGCCGAGATCCAGATGGGGAGAAAGCCCTTCCTGAGCATAGCCAGCTTTGTCTATCTCTTCATCCGCCGTCAGAATTAGCAGCTGTCGCAGCCGAGGTGTCTGACGGGAGTCAAGCGGCAGTTGTCTCGCCTGCCGCTCCCTGCGATGCGCAAACGCAGAGACGGGTTGTACGCGACGCGCGACTGCGACTTGGGAGCCCCTCCCTTCCCTCCGTCAGCGGCGACCTTCTTGTGGATACCATGTAGGTGTCGGCGGAGGGCATTGCCCGCCGAATGTTCCTTAGAGCAGACGGGGTAGGTTTTCTGACCCGAGATAATGATCGTAACCGGCTCAGCATGATGCCGTGCGTTTCGGCGGCTGACAACTGAAGAGCTAAGGTTAGTCTGGAGCAAAACAAGTAATAAAGGTAAATATAATACCAGAAAGAGGAGATGACATGTTAGGCTCTAGTATTTCGGGGACGCACTTTTGAAAGATTTGGGGACGGTTCGGTGGGAAGGCTGGGGAAGAGCGAGACGAAAGACGTGGACGATTTCACGGTTCGGAGTATTAAACCCATAAGCGAACATAAAGGAAACGCGACGATGACCCTAACACCAACCTCGGTCTGGCATTTCATCAGTACATCTATGGCCGGGAAAAACACCGGCTAATCGTCCACGCCCGTGATAGAGCGACCGAAACGATGGCACACCCGCGCGAAGACAGGTTCTCCGAGCATCTGCCGCCCCTCCCCTCTCATCTACCTCTCTCCCTCCTACAGACTTGAATCTCCTTGATATCCATTCATGCGCATCCATCCATACACGTAGCAGTAAATGATGTACTTGTCACCTTGCATGGCACTCGAATTATGTAGGATCACAATATGACGATTCGCGATAGTTCCGCCGCTCGATTTGACTTGTTACCTTCGTAAGGGTGTTGTACTGTCGACCAACGTCCTCACGTGGCCCAAAACGCCTAGCGTGTGTGCCGCCGGCAATCACGAGCCTCATCTCCTGCGGCTCCGTCCATCCGACGTCAGCTGGCTTTCTCCGGCAACATTGGCCGCATGCCCGACATCCCAAACGGAAAGAGTCGTGTCGGCTAAACATTTAGCTACGACTATACAATATGGATTTTGTCCCTGCGTTGGCCGGCAGCGGTTGCTGATCTTACCGCCCAAGCACCTTTCTGTTGCGTCGTCGTGTTCGTCTTCCGCTTGGTGGCTTATACGATGCGTCTATGTGAACTATGGACTCGGTTATCTGGTTTATTCGTTCAATTGCTTCATGTTTAGTTATTGCATATTGTAGCATCTCGCAGCTGAGTAACTTAGTTTAAAGCGAAAATTTTGAATTTTGTAACATTAGAACCAACGAACTATCCAAAAGTAGCCTGCTTCCACCCTTTTCCAACTACTTCAACTGTAAGTAAGTCACATAATATCCAAGCCGCGAAAGGTAAGTCCACCTATTTTAGTCACTTTTTCTTCTGAACTAGATGTATCGTAACTAATTTTATTGGTCTCGGTCTCAAATCTCCGAGAGGCTCATTGCAAGAGGAGAAATTCTTTTGTCGTTCCGTGAATTAAAATAGATTCAATCGTATGTGAAGTAAAAAAATGTATCGGAGGTCATTAAGTGGCCCTCGTTGGACCTTTAAATGATAATGCAACCTTCACCAGGAGCAGCTAGATGAAAAATAATTAAGGCGTTAATAAGTTATTATAAGGAGAAATAAAAAACTAGACGGCATACCAGCCTCGACGGACTTGATGGGGGAGGAAGAGACGACAGTGATTGGCTCCATGACTGATTATTAAGATGCGATATTGTTCAACTGAAGCCGAAGAGAGCTGCTGAGAAGTGATAGGAGCTGACGTTCATGTGGAAAGAAAAAAGTCAGAAGAGAGGGGATTAAGAGATGTTTATATACATTATTCCCAGATGTGGTCATGGCCTGGAGCGGGATGTCGCAATGGGCATGGAGACACCCAAAGCATTGCGACAGGAAAAGGGGCGGCAGGGGGGAAACGGAGGATAGCGAGAGGTCAGATTCCAGCACCTATGCTGACAGGAGAGACGAATGATGGTTCAGTAACAGAGTAATACGAGCTGCACTATGAAGCAACAATAGTAGGCAGGAGTTTCAGCAACTGAACCAGGCTATCTGTGCTTTGTGAAAATTACATCAGAAACATATTTAACAGAGATCACAACACAAACCAATGTTGTGCGCGCGAGTATGGCCATGGAAGGCAATAGCTCTCACCGCCGGTCGCACCATGTGTGTATTACTAGGGGGCCATGCGAGTGCATTGAGAGGACACGCGCCAGCAAGTACAAAGTGGCATTGGAACACTTTGAACACAATCATTGGTCACGATGTCTATTTGCAGCCGCAAGTTCATCCGTGAACTTTGGTATATAGTAAAATGAGAAGTGTGTGCATGCTGTTTGCAGGGGTAAATGTGAAATAATTAGTCTTCTTTGCCCATAGAATGCCTTAATATCGCCTACGAGGATCTCAATTTCAGTGCGGGGCCCACATGGCCAAGTCGATTGATTGCTTTCAGGAGAACGAACTGTCGCAATCTAAATCGAAAGGGGATTCCCAAGCCAGAGATATAGTTCCCCTTTACCGTTGGCACGGCACTAGGGCTAATGGGCACTAGATTGCTGATCTCGATCCTGTTCGCAGTAAACGGATAGTATCTGTCAGACGAGCCAGGTAGTCCAGAGTGTGCAGGCAGGACCCTTGTGCACCACATAAATCGAGATCCGAGACAGTGGAAAGCTCGCAAGGGCGCACAATAGAGGAAGGCGAACCTGATGATGCCGTGGGATAGCAGGGAGAGCATTTCAGAGCCAGCGATTCGAACAGGAACAATACTAAGCCCTGAGTCGCGATAGTATTGTTCACGATGGTGGAGTGAGACGCCAAGCTTGCGCCCACAAAAATTCGCGAACCACGTGCGCCACGTGAGACACGTGAGCCACCGTCCCACACACTCAACCTTCACATATTGCAGGTCCGGAGATCCTCCCTAATCTCGGAATTCCCCGAAAGTTGCTCGTCCGTGACGGATCGCCGTCGCCGTACCAAGCCTTACGCTTTTGCAGGTCCCGAGCTTTACCGATGTCAAAATGCGATGCGGGAGTGCAAGCGTCGTTGGGCAGACTCCGATCCCCGAGATCTACTCTTTTACCGAGTTGATGCAAGCAGCCGGACAATAGGTCAGATTTTCTGGTTACACATAAAAGTATGCCGGAGCGCAGTCCACGGTTCTTACACATCACACCTTTTCTCCGAGTCTCTTGTGATCGTCCAAGAACGTTTATTTCACTTGTTATGCAGTCCAGCTCTAGGTCTATTGGCCAATTCTATTTTCCATGCCAGAAAACAGGGATCAATTCGCGACCTTGTAGCCGGTCCATGTCCCCCCTGAGACAGTCTAATTAATTCACTTTCTGTATTTAATTTCTCGTATACATCAGCGAATTAAATTGTATCCATCCTACCCTCCTTCTCAATCAGGTTCCTTTACTTGTACTTCAGATGGGTTTTTAATGGGTCTGCTCTCGGAATATGCGATCCAGGGTGCTCCATTGTAAGAACTGCTGCTCAAGAGTGATAGTTCGACATGCCAAACGGTCTAATACAGCATACCTGTGGTGACTTTCTCCAATAGGGCATAGGGCCATAAGCTTCAGCATAAGACGGCACTTACTCATTTTGTTTATACATTTTATTTATTGGATACTCCTTCTTTCTCACTAAATAGATTTCTTCTGTGGGAACCAATGGAAGGTGATTATTATTGCGATACGACTGTACTGGACAAACCCTACTTTTCTAAATTTATGAATCATTCGAACTGCACCTCGAGGTAGTGAGAGTCCGATCAGAGTC
>PPJX02000164.1:0-27426 GCA_003705915.2 Lipomyces lipofer | reverse complement strand
GATACTCGACGTATTTCTACCAACAAGCAGGTCTACCAACCACTCAGTCATTTAATTTTACTCTCATTCAGTACGGTCTTGGAGCATTTGGAACGATGTTCTCGTGGGTTGCTATGACTTACAGTGGTCGTCGCACACTATATCTTGTTGGCATGTGCATCATGTTCATCCTACTTCTCGTCATTGGCTGCATCTCTGTTACGCCATCTTCCAATAAGGGTGGCAGCTGGGCAATTGGCTCTATGCTTCTCGTCTTCACTCTTCTATATGACTGCACAGTTGGTCCAGTTTGCTACTCCCTTGTCGCCGAGATTCCGTCCACCAGGCTCCGCTCAAAATCGATCGTACTAGCTCGAAATGTGTATAACGTCGGCGGCATCGTGAATAATATTATTACACCATATATGCTCAACCCCAGCGCATGGAACTGGAAAGGCAAGACCGCATTCTTTTGGGCAGGAGTTAATGCTATCTTAATCGTGTGGACTTATTTCAGGTTACCGGAACCAAAGGGATTGGCGTATAGTGAGCTGGACGTTCTGTTTGAGCGCAAGATTAGTGCGAGAAAATTTAGAACTACTGCTGTGGATCCGTTCAACGGATTGATCTCGGAGTTGGAAGCACCTAAGGCGGCGGTTACTATGGTTGAGAAAGTTAATTGAATTGTCGATTATAGTGATGTCCAGCGTGATATTTTCGAGTGCAGTTTCTTGTGATAGCCAATATAGTGTAACGGTGTTTACTGTGATATTTATCAACTTTGTTTATTACGTTTCAAGATATTGAGAGCCAATATTCACAATCAGTTATTGGATTATTACCTTTGGACATTTGAACTGGTCACATCGCGACAAGTTGCTAGTCAACCACGCAGCTCCAGATTTTATAGCAACGGAAAAACTTTAGCCAGCATAACAGCACATTTTGTGTGCATTTCGCTTGCAAAACTCTAATTGGCATCGGCTTCAGTTCGGAGGTACTTCGTACGTATTCGAGTTGGGGACCATGCGGGTCAGAAGTTTTCGCACGCCATCTCGCTAAATTTCGTTGAAGTTGGCGATATCCGATGACTTGACAAGGCCATCCACGAAGTGCGGGGAAGCTTGTTCTAGAAATCGGGAAGAAGTCAGAGCGCGCTAGCCGCGTAGCTTCCTACCTACTGCTCATTGTAATTTAGAACTTAATAGCTACATGATAGGACGACAGTCAAGGATTAAGGTTATGCATATGGAACCCTTTTGATGTCTGTTGAACCGGTACGCTGTAACCAGCGCTGGCTCTTCGTGATCTGCGGCCAGCTCGTCCTCCATTGCGTCGCTAGGTCTTCTTTGACGCCTTGGCCTAGCCCCGCCCAGAGATCGTGACATTCCGTGGGACTGGCCCATCACGTGCACGTGATCCCTTCCATCGTAGCCAACTGGCCAGTCATGGGTTGCGCTCAAACTCAAATAGAACAAAACCATCTCGGGCCGACAACTGGCCAGTCATGGGACGCAATATGTGGCGTGGAAGGTTGCCGCCGATATTTTTCCGAAAGTATTGCCGACAGTCTACCCCGCATTTGATCTCCACTGTCGCCGCGCCCCCTGCCCACATGGTGATTGAAATTTATATCGCCGGGGATGGATGATACGGGGTAGCATATTTATCAATTAATGATTGCTGAGGTGCATCAGACATTTTTCCCGCTGCAGGTTGCGTGTCAATGTAGATGGGCCACCAGAGCTTTCGTTAGGTGTGTCCTCGTCAGAAATACTGGACAGTACGGTCCTGATGACAACTGAGTTAAGCTGTCTTTAGTCGCTGACTCTCGATCACTAACTTTCTCAACTAACGTAGCTAATTCTAGTTCGTTTTTAGATTGTGGGAGATATTTAGCGAGCGTGACATTAACTACGTCTCAACTGAATTTAGGTTCTTAGGCTGTAACGTTGGGATTTTAGTTAACTATCTCAAAGCGAGTCAGTTAGCGGACAAATAAAATTTTGGATGTTCTCAGGCACTGTAGTAGTTTTGTGGTCATGGCGAAAACGACCATAGGTCGGTAGTACGCAGAACATACAGCTCCGGGACAGTAAAATGGAGTCACAACATCCAACTACAAATATTTTCTTGCAATACCTACACCCTACCACAGAAGGCGCCAGGCGCCCGTCGAAGAACCCCATCTGGTACATTAGGAGACCTGTTCGCTACGTCAACGGGGGGCAACTTCCGCCTTGCACGTGGCGAGGCTTTGGGCATTCTGTGGACGTGGCAAGAGAACATCGGCGTATGGCACCTTCATATTCGGACGTTCGTCAAGCCATTTACGATGATGCTATGTGCATTTGGCTGGAAAAGGGCGAAGGCTTCCACATCGATACTGTCCACTTATATTCCAATGCTTCGATTTGTTGTCGATCCGGACACGCCGTGGCAGCCCGTCTACGAATTGATCTGCAGTGGACCGTGCATGCATAAATTCCTACGTGAGACGAATGACGGGGTACTCAACGAGTATGCATGACAGTCGATGAACTTCCAAACGCGTTCGATCCAGCTCAGGTTTTGCGCTATATCTCTGCCTAGGCATGCAAGCCCCAGGAAGCTTTCCAGATGGGCATTTTGTTCCTCGGCTTTGGCTATCGCAAGACTTGGAGAACGCGAACCTGCTTACATTCGTCAAAGAGGAAAGAAAGGATATAAGCGAGCTGTAGTTGAACAAACTTCATCGATAAGAAGCAGAAGCTGACCACGAACTTAGTGATTTAATCTTGTATTAAATTATGAGGGAAAATTACTGAGTCAAAGCTTCGGTCCTTTAAGCGCCGCGTCTACATCTAAATTGGGCAATATTTTAACGTCACTGGTTGGGATAATGTAGAATATGGTATGAAATTGTGTACACCTTGGAATGCAACGCGACAATGATTCGACATAAAGGTTTTTTTAATAGCGCCTTAAAAACCAAAACTTAAATTTTTATCGCACCTGTGATTCTTGGATTCACTCGACCTTTACTAAAATCGGAGTCGACATAAGTGAGCTCGGACGCGAATTCACTTGGCGGATCAAGACAGTTCACAGTTCACACTGAGTTGGGGTGTACACTTGAAAATACAAATTTGGAGTTCGCCATGAGGTGAACTCCAGTGTTACGATGTCGCACAAGAAATTGAATTCTGCATATGTTACGCTGAAATGTAACTTTTCGCGATTCAATAAATACGAGTCTACATTTGGCCGACAGCGCGCGACAACTCGAACTTAGCCATGTCCTATGTATCTGTCAGGGAATTATCCGGCTAAACTTTTGTTCCATTTAGCCAGACCGGAGTACCTCATATATATAGATTAAGATAGCCAAGACCTAGAAGAATAATAACTGAAATACATAACAAATTTAATACCGCAATCTGTAATCTATGTTGGTGAGAAGATGCATATGTAGTCTTATGGGAGCGGGGATAGCCGAGAGCGGGGTGGAAGCAGGCGAGTTCCAGAGTACCGACAGATATCGGTCATTAGTTCTAGTGTAACGGTTTTTATGTTCCTGGTGAGACGTCATGCAATACCCCATACTTTCTAACGCATGTACAATCTTACGACTTCGGCTTCTTAACAGGGACAAGAACATCGACGCATCATAACATGCTTGAGGATAGGTCGAGTACGGCTAAACCCTACATCCTACTCTCGTTGGAATGGACTCCAAAATTGAGA
Organism: Lipomyces lipofer; assembly: GCA_003705915.2. Taxonomy (NCBI): domain Eukaryota; kingdom Fungi; phylum Ascomycota; class Lipomycetes; order Lipomycetales; family Lipomycetaceae; genus Lipomyces; species Lipomyces lipofer. The sequence goes on along the minus strand of PPJX02000164.1, from coordinate 23,721 downwards.
TGAAGAATCATAGAGCCAAGGATTTCCTTATAATTCATGGTGTGGATGTTAAATGGAATGTTTAGGACCATTTTCTGACCGTGTTTACTTTACCCCTTACCCCGGATTGGCGTCACCATGTCTTTGCCCTACCACTGCCCTACCAACTGTCCCCGCATCGCCGATACCTACTGCTGTTTGAGTTTACACGATAGTCTTAACGTTAAAAAATGTAAACGGTGTGCAATGTTCGTTGCTGTTAGATTCTCAAATACTGGCAAATAGTGGGGCGCTGATCAATTCGGTTATCTGAGACTGAAAGCAAAAATGTATCCTGGGCCGACAACTGGCCAGTCATAGGATGCGGTTCAGACGCCGAGGTGATCGTGTAGTTTAAGCGGGACCGATGTTCCCCCGAAAATCATCCCGAAGTACTTATCCGCATATTTTCCCCGCTTTTGTCGCCACAACATTGCATTTGACGCACAATCGAGGGCCACCTTTAAAGATGTGATTGTTGCTATGGTTGATAGTGCTGCGTTGGTTTGAACGTGCGACCATCTTTGTCCGGTGACCAAGTCGTTTACGATGCATCCCAAACCTTTTTCAGGCTGCCCTGTGGCAAATGAAGCAGCTATTGTTGGTGGACATCAGTGTCAATATCGCTTCACACTGCTCGACGACGGGCTTTTGCGCTACGAGTGGGCTGCCGACGGCGTCTTCGAAGACCGTGCGTCCACATTTGCCGTACGACGAGAGCTGCCGGTCCCTGATTTCCGTGTAATCGACCGTGGTCATCAGTTGGAGATCATCACAGAGCGAGTGCACCTCGTCTACGACAAAAATCGGTTTAGTGCGAGCGGGCTTAGTGCACAGGTGCGCGGCAACATCACGAACTATCACAGCATCTGGCGCTACGGCGCGGAACCAAAGGACCTCGGAGGAACTGCACGTACCCTCGACGAAGCCGACGGCCGAATCCCCCTCGGACCTGGTGTCATCGCCCGCAATGGCTTCGCCATCATAGACGACTCCAGCACGATGCTATTTGAGTCGGATGGCTGGGTGGCACCTCGTCGCCCAGGCGATCGCGTGGACGGTTATCTGTTTGCCTATGGCCATGACTATCGCGCTGCTATAAAGGCATTCTATTCCATCTCCGGTAATCAGCCTCTTCTACCGCGCTGGGCGTTGGGCAACTGGTGGAGTCGCTACTATCCGTACAAAGCAGACGAATATCTTGCGCTGATGGACCGATTCCATGAGGAAGGTGTTCCACTTTCGGTTGGTGTGCTCGATATGGATTGGCACATCGTTGATGTCGATCCTATCAATGGCAGTGGATGGACTGGCTATAGCTGGAACCTGCAGTTGTTCCCAGATCCGGCTGGATTTCTAGCTGGTCTGCACGACAGGGATCTTAAGGCAACCTTGAATGTGCATCCAGCTGACGGTGTCCGCAACTTTGAGGATGATTACCACGAGGTAGCACAGGCACTCGGTCGTGATGTGTCGACAGGCGAACCGATCGCATTCGACGTCACTGACCGGGAATTCCTGAATGTCTACTTCGATGTATTGCATCGACGACTGGAGAAGCAGGGCGTCGACTTCTGGTGGCTCGATTGGCAGCAAGGGCAATACTCCCGCACTCGTGGTATCGACCCGCTGTGGATGCTAAATCACTTCCATTTCCTCGACAATTCGCGCGACGGCCAACGCCCGCTGACCTTCTCCCGATTTGCAGGGCCGGGTAGTCATCGTTATCCAGTGGGCTTCTCTGGTGACACAGTTGTCACATGGGCATCACTGGACTTCCAGCCGGAGTTCACTGCCACCGCGTCGAATATTGGCTATGGGTGGTGGAGTCATGACATAGGTGGTCATATGTTTGGTGGCAAAGATGACGAGCTTGCCACTCGTTGGGTACAGCTCGGTGTGTTCTCGCCCATATTGCGCCTGCATTCATCAAACAATCCGTTCAACACGAAGGAACCGTGGGCCTTTGGATCCGAGGCCCGCCAAGCCATGACTGAGGCGCTGCGACTGCGGCACCGTCTGATGCCGTACATCTACACAATGAACGTGCTAGCTGCGCGCGAGGGCGAACCTATTGTTCAGCCCATGTATTGGGATCATCCAAAGGAAAAGGAAGCATACCTTAACCGCAATGAATTCCTTTTTGGTTCCAAATTGCTTGTATCGCCGATAACCACACCGCGCGATCCTCAGACAAGACTTGGACAAGTTCGTGCGTGGTTGCCGCCAGGTCGTCACGTCGACGTGTTTACAGGGAGCGTCTACGATGGTGACCGCACTTTATGGCTCCACCGGCCTCTCAACGGTGTTCCTGTCCTCGCGCGGGAGGGTGCTATTGTGCCTCTGGATGCCGCTGCTGAGCCGCGCAATGGTGGCCACAATCCGGAGGCTCTAGAACTTCTTATAGTGGTAGGCGCAGACGGTGCATTCGAATTGCTCGAAGATGACGGCACGGGAGCCAGTGTCGATGACGTTAATTTTTTCCGCACGCCAATCACGTTTGCGCAGAAGAGCGGCACCATTCGCATCGGGCCCACATCACCTGCTCCTCCGTCGCTGACGTCGCGTGAATGGATATTACGATTCCCAGCGCTTGTCAAGCCAAAAGATGTTTATGTGATGATAGATGGTGGCGCGCACGCTGCTGTGAACGCAGAGACGGACATGTACGGTACGGTCGTGCGGCTGGGCGCTGTTCCAGTTGGCACAGAAGTCGTCGTGGACATTGGCACGCAGCCTCAGCTTGCCGTGACGGACTCCGCTGCCCGCATATACTCAATTGTCAACGACGCCCAGATCAACTTCGATCAAAAGTTAAGCATCTGGAATGTGGTCACATCAGAGACACCGCTAATTGGGCGTATTGGTCAGCTACACACGCTCGGCTTAGAGAAGGTGCTACTCGACGCTGTGCTCGAATACCTAGTGGCCGACTCACGTGGTGGAGCCTAGATATGATTTATAACGCATCTTTAGCAGGGGGAGAAATAATGTAAGGGATGTTGGTAATATGGAAGAACCATAGATATACAAGATGAAATTGTTTTGTCATGGAACCAAGCTTGTATAGGCCAAAAAGAATAGGATTTACGATAATTTCTTTCTTAATAACAGAAGAATGCTTATTCCTAGAATATGCATGTCAATAAGTCGTATTCAAATGCATAGAGACTGACCAGTTGATGTTTATATTCTCGTGTGCTACTTCACTTTGCCTTGGGGCCAACAAAGGTCCCCCTGACGAGCGGCGGCCCACAATCCAATTCGCATTGTGGGCATGTCATCTAGTCCTTTGGTGCAGTTTACTTCATGGCTCTTCAACATGTTTCTGGTAGAAGTGTTTCTCGCCGGTATGGACCGGCCGCTGGCCATCACAACACGCTCCGCACCAAAAAAAATCCGCCTTCCGCCGCGCGCTGCTACTTCTTACTCTACAAAGGAATATAGCAAGGGTGTCCGCCGATAGCCGTCTGCCGCACGCCTACGGGAGGAGCGCTCCTTAGTCTGGTCCATTTATAGCCAACTAGTAGGGTGGCGAGCACGCGCACTTGCGCTTCGATAAAGGCACGCTTTGCGTCGTACACCGGTCCGCCCACAACGAATGAACAAATACATCCTCCCCCGGTCGTGTGGACCCTAAACCCTGTTACCTTGCTTGTTTGCGGGTTGGGTGAATTCTACGGCTAGATTCAAAATGCATCACCACTGACGAGCTCTATAGAAATTCTGGTCCTTAATACAAAATTCGTCTACGTGTGCTTGTATCAATGTCAGCAAAAGGCATATGCTGTTGTAGATATGTGTCAATAATATTTTTGGGATACTACCTTGTCCCTTCATCTGCATTTGTAGAACGAGAGGGTTACTGGTACGTAAAATGGTTAGACTTGAACGTGGCAGTCAGTCAGCTCTTGACTTGCGCAGTTGTGGGTCTTTATTTGATGCGTGTAACAAAAAATTGCAAGAGTATAGGGGAGACGTAGCATGCTAATGACGCGCTCCAATCCGCTTCTCTTAGCTTACTCTTCTTCATCACTAACCCAATGCTCGATATCATCTAGTGCAAGATGACGATCAGAAGCTATCTAAACTATATTCGTTCTGGGTATTTTTCGCCATCACAAAAGATCGAGCATAGCATCAGAGATCGCCAATATCGAAATACCCCTGGATCATTCGATCTTAAGATCCCGATGGGTGGGTGCTGATCAGTCAACTGAAAACTCGTCCAAACCTTGTCGCCAACTTAATACCGACCACGCACAACGTCGATCAAGGGACGGCAGTGCTGAATTCCTGCAATTTGACGAAGCATAGCTTACGAATATGCTGTACAACTTCGCGGGCAATTTCAAACCAGTGTTGGTTGCCATGCGTACAACGCCCAATGGCCTGTCCAAAGGCATTTTGATATTATAAAACTTTTCAGTGGTTAGCCCAAAGTGGCACAAAATATGCGAAGCCGGAAGACAAATGAAGACAGAACCGAAGATAAAAGAGACGAATACAGAAGAGGCCGGGATATATGCGATGCGGCTCGAAGTTGATCCGATGAGACTCGACGTTGAACCGAGCGGCTCGAAATTGAACCGACGCGGCCAAATTTGATGCGGTCTAGATTAGACCGGTCATTGGCGAAACTTTCTCACCTCGAAGTGCACTAGGTATCAAGAAAGGATTGAGCCGTCGGTGAATTTTATGACCGAATAACCATACCAATTCGCCTACATGCCATCTTCACATCTCTACACTTGCAACATTTTCAAGCGTCCTCTAAACATGGCCAAGGCTCTGGCACTCCCTTCCTATCGCATTCATCTCCTTCGTCGTCATGCTAGGGTTAAAATTTTGCAAGAAAATTATTTGAGGTCAGAAGTTGTGGGAGTGGCGCATTTTTTCGAGAGTTCCATTTGTACGTAAACTATTACGCCTGTCCGGAGCTGTATGGTATTACAAACCGTCGTATGACACTCGGGGCAGTACTAAAGCCCAGTGGAGTGGCAAGTACTAGTTGCACTCGTGGGAGGAAAAAAATTTACTTGACCACAAACTACTTCAGTACCTGAGCATATTACTAAATATTTTTGCCCTGTCAATGGACTCGCTTGGCGACGTAAAGTCCCCAAGCTGCAAGCTACACAATCTATGTTCCGCTGGGAAGTAGCTAACGTTCAAGGACGATGTCACTAACGTCAGCTCAGGAACCCAAACGCTGTGCCCCAGGAGCACCTGAACACAAAGCCGGTGGTGGTAAAGGTGTTTAATATACTCAGCAATCGTTCCTTGATAATTATACTACCCGTACTCGTCCATCCCCGATGATATAAGACTTCAGTTGGTGCAGCCAAACGTGCAACGCAACAAGGGCAAAGAGCGAAGGCGCCAACAAGTGGAGGCAGAAGCTGTTGTTTTACTATGATGGGAAGTAATCCCGTCTGCGAGTACGGCTGTCGTGGTTGCCATTGGTCCAAAGCCTCGGAGAGACTCATTCACCGTCACCACAATGCGCCGTCGGCAGCGCGCTAAATGTGAAGGCGCTCGGAGAGAATCTTTCGCCGACTATTCCGGGTCACACAGCGGGTTAGGGTTATTATTGCTTGGCGGGTGGAGGGGGAGGAATCAGTCGCCGAATTACACACTCCCGCCGTAGCCTGAATCGGAACTTTATCTGAAAAGTCAATACAATACAGAACTCAGTTTCGAATGATTTACCTTATTAATGCGACAGGTCGCTCTTCAATCCGGATGACAACAATCGTTGACAGGCATTCCCTTAGATCATTCATCTGTATCACGTCATGAAAGTCCTCCTCCTTGGGGCCACTGGCAACCTCGGCGTACGCCTCATTCCCGCTCTATTATCACACAATCTCAGCGTAGTTGCCTTCGTCCGCTCATCCTCGAAGCTTTCATCGCTCTTACCTTCTGCCCTCCTTTCTCAGATCATAGTTGTCGAAGGCGATGCCAAATCCTCCGATTCGATCAAGAATGCAATACTTGACAATGGTTGCGATGCTGTTGTCAATACGGCGGGCTTGGCCGCCTTGATGCCGTGGCAAACGAGCGAACTACCAAGAATTTTTAAAGCCGTCATAGACGGTACAAGGGAGGCTGGTGAGCAGAGAAAGAAAGCGCTGAGGGTTTGGTTCTTGGGCGGATTGGGGCTGTTAGATATGCCGGGGACTAAGTCGATGCTAATTGATTAGTAAGTCTCTTCTGTGTGTTTCCAGCTTTGGTACCCTGCCTAAAGACAAAGCTGGGATTCCCTTACAAAAAGTCTCTACAAGGCTAGGTGCTCAGCGAGAATAGACTTGGACTGACAGTTATCTCTAGTTTACCCGTTTATCGTGAGCACCGGCAAAACCTCGCTCGACTCAATTCGGTCCCTACGGAAGTCATTCGCTGGTCAATCCTCTGTCCCAGTGTGATGAATCCCAGATCCTCTGAGTTCGTAGTGCCCGTGAAACCTCCTACAGTGAACTTGGTTATGTCTGCTTCAATACCGCCGAAGTGGAAAGATTATTGGATGAGGAGAATCCCAGTTGTGGGACCATTCATAGTCCTGGGATTGAACGCTGGGCAGTATACGACTAAACTTGAAGACAATGCCGAGCTCATTGCGAGTGACCTGGAAAAAGGAGGTGATGAGTGGGTGGGAAAGAAGGTCGGTGTTTGGGAGGGTTCAAAAGAAAAGTAGTGAGATAGGAGGAGGAGGCAGCTCTGCACGTTAGATACTGTAGAGATCATATTTTATCAGGCTTTGGGTTATGAGGTATTTGTAGGTATTGTTTGGCAAATAACAATTGTATACGCTGAAGAATTTCCCTATCAGCTACCCTGGAAATACCACCAAAATTGACCATCTCAGAAAAATAAAGTTTAGAGAATTCTATTCTTAAAATTTTGGACTTTCCAAAGATATAATTGAATATTGCGCTTCCATAGAGTGCAGAACACCCCATCTTTGGTTACCCGAATTCAAGCTTACCCCAGATCATACCCTACGGCCATGCCCTTTTTATGGTGCTAAAGTACGCATGGCAAACGCAGGTTAGGGCTTAGGGTACCCTCCCCGTCCCGTTTTGGCCCAATGCACCAATGCTTATATCCTTATATCCTTATGTATAGCAGGTATAATACTGTAAATCCTGCTGTCACACCCTCACGCACACGTGATTAACACGCTGTTCTGTAAGAGCTCGCTGATAGATATTTGAAGAGCAAATCAACATTGATTGGGCTGCGGGCGTGCGTTGTGTGTGTGCGGAAAACTGCTTTAGCTGAAATTCGTTTGTCCATTGCATCCCTCCTCTGTCCGCTTGGGGACGAGTTCAAGGGGTTTGTGCGTTCCATCGCTGGGTTTGACTGGGTGCACACGTTCGGGCTCTTGATTACGGGCAGTCAGCCCCCAGCATCGCGTCCACTCGTGACCACATGACTGGCCTCGCAACCACGCGAAGCGCAAGTCAAAACGATAGGCGGTGAATAAAGCAGCTACAGAGGCCCTGCTTATTCTGTCCTGGGGTGCTGGCCACGCACCAAGAGCGTGCAACTAAATAATAATAAGGCTAGGGTTAATGCCGCATGTTGTTGTAATGATCCTCCCAACCCAATTCTCTCCATGCCTCGCTATCCTCAAACCCACAGCACATCATTTCGAAACTATACACCCACTTCAACATGACGGTAAAGCCAGTCTGATATTCCTGGTTCTTTAGGATTGCAAAAGCGACGTCTGCAGCTATTTCAGCTCTTGCTCCACACATCACGCGGATCGCTTGCTCTCCGCGGCTCCGGGTACAATGGTCCGTCTGCTCAACATCTACACCATCTCCGCTTTTGTTGCCCTCGGTGGTGTGCTCTATGGCTTCGATGTTTCTTCCATGTCCGGCGTGGTGGGTACCGAACAATATAAGGCGTACTACGGCAACCCTCTCGGAGCACGCCAAGGTGGAATCACAGGTGCCATTGCCGCCGGCTCGCTCGTCGGCGCATTATCCTCCTCTTTTCTTGGTGATTGGTACGCAGTTGTAGTTGTACTACAGTATGACGAATACTAATGATTGAATGTTTAAGGCTGTCGCGAAAGGTCTCCATACAACTAGGCACCATACTGTGGTGCATCGGCGCAATGTGGGAGTTTGATTCTATTCGCATCTAGTCAGCGGCTAACCATCCGCAGCCTGCAATCCTCGTCTAACGGCATCACAATGCTTATCATTGGCCGTATTATTGCCGGCATGTGCATTGGCCTGACATCTGCCCTCGTACCGATCTACCAGTCCGAGATCGCCCCCCGCAAGGTCCGCGGTCGAATAGTCTCACTCCAGCACTTCGCCATTGCCTTAGGTATCCTAATTCAGTATTTCATACAGTACGGATGCTCGTTCCTGGACTCGCAGGCCGCGTTCAGATTACCGTGGGCCCTCCAGACTATACCGGCTATTTTGCTGTTTACCGGCCTCTTTTGGCTCCCGCGATCGCCGAGATGGCTGGCGAGTAAAGACCGCTGGGACGAGGTACTGCACGTACTCGCGTTCCTGCGCACACCAAACTGCGACATCAACGATCCGCTGGTACTGGCTGAATACAAAGAAATTGAAGAACAGATTCGGATTGAAAGTGGGGAGTCGAACAGTTACCGCGAACTGTTTGGTAAGAAAATGCGCAAGCGCTTGTTTCTTGGCATGGCTATTCAAGGGTTGTCGCAGCTGAGCGGAGTCAACGTGCTCTTGTACTTCATCGTCTACATTCTCGGTTCAGCTGGCATTTCCAATACGCTCTTGGTCTCGTCCATTCTCTACATCATTTTTATTGTCGCGACCATTCCGACGATTTTGTTGACCGATCGGTGGGGTCGTCGCTCCTCTTTGCTCGTTGGCGCGCTCAGCGTGGCATTCTGGATGTACCTAATCGGTGGCATATTCGCGCGCTTTGGTCAGCCAAATCCAGTCCCTAACCAACCATACACATGGGTAATCATTGGCCATCCTGCCTCGAGCCATTGCATCCAGGTGAGCTCGTACCTGGCTGCGGCCTCATTCGCTATGTCCTGGGGCCCCATCGAGTGGATATACCCTCCCGAAATCGTTCCGCTGCGCATCCGAGCCAAAGCTGTCGCGCTTTCCACTTCAATCAACTGGGCCACGAACTTCATGCTCGCGCTCGCCGTGCCGCCACTCTTGCGCGTTATCCGCTGGCGCCTATTTTTAATTTTTGGATCCTTTAACATAGCAGCTTTCATTCTTGTCTGGTTACTGGTACCCGAGACGAAGCAACGCACGCTAGAGGAAATGGACGAGATATTCGAGCACGGAGAACCAGTGTGGCGGTCGTTCACTGGTGCTCGCTACACGGGCCGTCTCGATGCGCTGGCCAAAGAAATTGAACGAGGAAAACCTAGTTTTCGTCGCACCGTCGGAGCCGAGATGTGCGAGAATGTCAAAGGAAACGGTCGTGGCGGTATCGTACAGTAACACACATTGTCGCTGCTGCTGTTCGCTATTTTTCATTCTTATACTTTTTTGGTCACAGTTTTATGGGCTAAAGATTCTCGGAATTCTGGATTTCGTAATTGGTTAGCATCAATGATTTTGGAAATTTTTGATGAAAAGTAGTATAGATCCCAACTTCAGATGTCATCCCTTATGCTCGTCTTAATACCACAATAGAAAATTTACCCGAAGTCTCCGTATCCGCTCCTAACGGGACTGTTCTGGGCTATGAACTGGGACTGGCTGGACTAGGTCTGTCAGGACTATCACAAAATAATGAAACATTCTGTTTCCCGAAAGGGTAAACCCTAAAACCTATGATTATCAACGATTACTGAGGAGCAACAAGCTTTTCTACCGCCGCCGGCTTTGTGCAGGTAGTCCTGGGGCACAGCACTGGGATTAGGTTTGACGTTGTCAGGCATTTTGAGGCCGGGACGATGTACGAATATTGCGAGATGGCGGTAACAAGTTGAGGGGTATCGCAGCCAATGACGGTTGGGTCTATGCTGAGAACGGGTAAGGTAGGGACGCTCCCGCCTTAGTCGACTTTGGAATACTTCGTCGAGGCTCCTCAAGGGCGCTGCTGTGCTCAACCTGCATTGGCAGGCTGACCAATAGCCCAACAGCTCGTCTTGTAGGCCAAGACAACTGGAGTTTCAAGTGGAACTATTGTTAGAATGGTAAGTGATGTGCACACTTAGAAAAATCGAACAGGTTATGGAGCCCTGCTGGATCTAACTGTTGATTAGATTCTGTGACAAGTTGAATCTAAAGACTGGCTGGAATCTGGGACAAAGGGCAGCATTCATTTGGACGAAAAGGTTTTCGTCACTGGTGATTGCATTGACTTCAGAGGAAGTGTTCTTTCTTCTGGAGGAATTGCACCATATGAGATTTGGACTTACTTGGAATGGGTCGATCAGCCAGCAACCTCGGCTTCAGTGGGCAATTTGGTTTTACACTTAGTCGAGATCAAGAAAGGTTCTGACAAAATACTAATTTATATTACCAAATACAGAGGTCAGGTTCGCATCCTTCAAGAGGCAGGCATCAAACTGCCAGGTGAAGTTCTGCTTGCTTCCTCCTGAAAGGTCTTAATGAGCGTTCTTATAATATCGCCATGGAGATGGTCAAGAACTCTGACCTGATGACATTGGATGTTGCAGGTTCTCGACTGATGGCCAAAGAGTCTGAGCTCGGTGGCGATAGGCTAATTCGGCATGCACGAAGTGATGCAACTGCTAACGCCTTTACAAGACCTATGTGCACAGCGAGTCCCGTGTGAAATTTGACTTGTCGCCTTCCACTCTTACAAAGAGTCGTCTTCATCACTTTCATGAGCGAAACACTTGACAATGTGCATCCCTGTTCCGATCAAGTATGTGATCCTTTTTGATGCACTATTGCAAGTGGTCCTACTGAACAGAGAATAATTTGAGCAAGCAAGCATAGGACTTCCTCAGCTATATTCGTTATTGCGAATTCATCGCGCGGCCATGTCTCTCATCGATGAAGGCTGAAAATGCTAAAACACTTCACTATTCTCTTCCAATGACAGGACAATCGTAAGCTTCAAAACCCTAAGCCAATTTTTAATATTTGGGATCGTAACAGGTGTGCTGACTGCGACGTTGTGGCCGTAAATGAGGTGGTGTTGGATTACGAGTTTAGAATACTAGCGTCGGATGCAAGCAGTCAGCCGTACTGCTCGTACTTCTCGTACCGCCGTAATTCGTTAGCGTAGACTTGCCTACGCCGATAAGATAAGCGAAAAAAAGTACCGCCCTCCATCGCGAGTTTTAAAGTAATTATGATGCATGTCTTTGTCGTTGTCGGCACCCAATGGCACTCGTTAGCCAGTGGGGTATCGGGTATAGGGTTCCCCGATCGATACCGATAACGGTCCTGTATAGACTGCGGTCTGCTCAGTCTTGAATATAGATTAGGAATTGGCAACAGAGTCCAACCATACCACTTGACAATGTCGCAAACCGCAACTCAATTGGACCTGGGGACACCAAGTGCTAGGACAATACGGCTCCCAAGTGGCCAGGTTCTCACTTTCAAGTCCAATGTTTCAATAGAAGCCGACGAGATCCCAGTTATTGACGTCTCTGGCATCTACAGCGAAGACATCGAAGTTAGGAAAGCGGTGGCCGAGAAAGTCCGCGAGGCGTCTCACCGGATAGGTTTCTTTTATGCTATTAATCATGTTGGCACTCCGTTTGCTGATATGCGTTTTCATTTGACTGACAAAACTCTACACTAGGGAATTGATCCAAAGCTCGCGGATGGCGCATTTGAACAGGCTAAACGATTCTTTGCCTTGCCTGTTGAGAAGAAAATGGAAGTAGACACTGCCCGTGTGCCTGGTGAATTTGTCGGATACCATGCCATGCAACAATACGACAAAAATGAAAGGAAGCAGAAGGGCCAGTATTTCATCATGTCATATGTTTGTAAGGAGTGCCTAACGTCGTCTGCAGACCTCAGCGAAGCGTTCAATTTTGCCTACGATGCAAAGTACGACCCAGAGGCAGTTACAGACGAACCGACAATGAGTATATGGTTACCAGAAAATGACTTGCCTGGATTTAAAGATGGACTCTATGCCTACCATACACATGTCCTTCAATTTGCACGGAAGATGACTCGAATTTTCGCCTTGGCGTTGCACTTGCCCGAAGACTTCTTTGCCGATTACATAAAGCACCCCGAGGCAGGCATGCGAATTCTTCACTACCCGCAGCAGGAGCACTCCATAGATGACCAGAATGGCATTGGCGCTCATACGGATTTCGAGTGCTTTACCATGGTTACCCAGGATGACTCTGGCGGACTGGAAGTCCTCAGCAAGTCTGGAGACTGGATCAAAGCCAAACCGATACCCGGCTCCTTTGTGGTCAACATTGCGGACTGTTTAATGCGGCAGACAAATGACTTTTTTGTCTCTACTGTGCATCGGGTCATCAACAAGAGTGGCAAGGAGAGATATTCTATCCCCTTTTTCTATGGATTTGACCGTAAAAAGGTTCTCGAGCCCGTTCCTACTTGCGTCTCCGAGGACAATCCAATGAAATATCCACTCATGACGAGCGGAGAGTATTATAAATGGCGGGCCAGCAAGGCGAAGGATGGCGAACTTTAGCCCTATGTATATATTCGGGATGATGTTAAATTGCTTCAGGGTCCATCCAAGGCAGCCCGAGATGATCAACATTATCTTAATGAAGATGGTGTACAACTCCCGACTTTGGAAAACTGAGTTGTATCTCGTGTTATTTTGGCCAAGCATAGATCATATGATGGTGAAACGAACGCAGGGATTTTTTTGGGATGCTCTTTTTGACGTTTAGGAACACGAGCAATTGGATAATTCTTGAATTTAGCAGTTTAGCAAGATTATCGTTGTAGAACTAAGAGGTCTCTTAGTCGATGGCTTAGAGTCGGCACCAATACCCACTTTGCATCAGCATGTCTTGTCTCTCCAAAGCCGACTCCCTGCATCCTGACTCCCTTTGTCCAATCGAAATTAATATCAGAATCGGAGAATCGAAAAGTTAATTTCATTTTCTGTCCGATTCATCGCTGCTATCACGTGGTGAGGCGTCTAAGAAGTACCCAGTTCGCCACACTGCGAAAGCAAACAGTACGAAGCCGGACGGAACGAGGAGAAGGGACAAGTGTTAGTTTATTTAAACCGGCTTTGACCGACTGTAGAAATAATAACTAAGCTTCCGTACAATGTACTTGTGCTTTCCAAAGTCGCCAGTACGTGGTAAGTGGCCAGAGAAAGGACGTCAATTTCGGAGTCGAACGCTGTATTGGAATCCCAATGTGCCGAACTGGGGATGTAACGGACGTCTCAACACGTGACAAACGCTGTCCCTTTTCCAGTTCCGTCGAAATGATCAGCTCGTAGGCCAAGTGGTGCTAAACACAGCGACGAGCCCGTGGACTTATTGTGGGGTCTTAATACGAAACTGATCACCCTTGCGAGATTCCCAATCCGTTTCTTTGCAAATAACCAAATAGTAGTGGATCGTAATGATTACTACAGTGATAATGCCTATAACGATCAAATAACAAAATAACACGCTTGACGAAAGAATAGAAAGAGCGGACGGCCGATTATATACTATAAGACAAGAACTAACGGCTCGCGTCAAAATGGCGTAACGAACTCATAAGCGAAATTATATCACGCAAGCGATATTACATTCCACAAGCCCATATCATGATAACCCAAACAACACGCCCAACAATCAGACCTCACCTCAAGACCACACCATTCCTGATGATGACATTCCTCTTTTTTTTTGGGTACAGATTCGACAGGACTTCTGGCGGACACCTCCATCATTGTAGTGGTGACCCGCCTGTTATCTGTGGCTTGCTCTTACTCTTACCAAATGCTACGTAAGAACCCCGACGGAAATCCAAGCGTTCCTCACAGCATTCATGCCCAAATCACCAAAGAGGACGCGGGCGTTGTCCACCGTCAAATCTGCGAACTGCTTGAAGGTGCAGTCTGGCTCGATCCGGGGGTCCGTGAGGGTCTTGTACCAGATTTGGCCCGCACGTTCCCACGAATGGCCACCAAGGCTGATGGCAGAGAGGTAGAAAGCATGGTTCGGAATTCCTGAGTTGTAGTGCACACCTCCACCGTCCTCCTTCGTGTTCACATATCCGCGCATATGGGCCGGCTGGGGATCTTGGCCAAGAATCGTGTCATTGTAAGCGGCGCCAGGTGACTTCAGAGAACGCAGGGCGGTGCCTCTCCTTCCCACGGGGTGGATATTTTGTCCGAGTATCCAGTCTCCCTGCTCAGCTGTTTGGTCAAAGTGCCACTGCTCGACCATGCACGCGAATACGTCAGACAACGACTCGTTCAAGGCGCCAGACTGCTTGTAGTATTGCAGATTGGCAGTGTATTGAGTCACGCCGTGCATGAGCTCGTGGGCGATGACGTCCAGGGAGTCGGAGAGGTAGTCGAAGAAGATTCCGTCGCCGTCTCCGAAGATCATCTGATGGCCATCCCAAAAGGCGTTGTTGAGGTCTTTGAGGTAATGGAGAGAGCCGACGAGATTCAAACCAGCATTGTCGATAGAGTTTCGGCCAAAAACTGTGGAGAAGAACTTTAACGTAATCTCAAAACCATCATAGACGTTGTTGACGCCCCTATCTTTAGCCCGGGGCTCTCCTTCTTTGCGAACAAGGGTTCCTGGGAGATCTTTGGTCTCTTTGCAGTCGTAGATAGACCGATTGCCACTCCCAGGGGCGGCAGGCGCGCTTGACCCGGAGATCAATGCAGCACGCCCTTCGCGGAGGTCTTGGGCAGCCGACAATGTTCTAGCTGCAGCTTCACGAGCCTTTTCAGGGGCGTCATGGGAGTCGGCGATCTTCTGAAGAATATAAGGCTGGATGAAGCTGCACACATGGGTGCCATTGCATGACTTCATGGTTCCCTCTTCATCCGCATTGCTGTACCTGGAGACATGGGTTGTCTTCTGCAACATGATGCTACGCAAAGTAGTTACTAAACAAAGCTGACTGAAAGAAAATAGGGTAACCGGATGATCAAATAAGTGGAAACCAACATCAGAATGAAAGCAGAACATTCAGATAAGTGGACTTATATTTATAAAAAGACATAAAATAATGCTTAAAACCATACCATATACTTTACTGCTAGGATTTGTTTGGATAGTTTTCCCCTCAATTTAAGTGCAAGCCGGCAAAACTCTGAGGGTTACTACCGTTGGTGGTGGAAGTTATGGTCATGGCCAGAGATGAAATCAAAAGAAATTCCCGTACAGATATACATCATGTAATGGTGCAGATGGCATCATCATCAATTACAACCACATGAACTGATCTGAGATCTATCAAGGCGTGAAGGTGATAAAGGGAGAAGGAAGACGTCACCAATGATCATATTCGAAAGTATCACCCAAGTACGGACGGTATACAGGTAGAAAGTATCTACATGAAGGTTGGCTCGATTATGCGCATAGTGGAAATTCGCCATAGAAATTTGAGGAACGCACAGGTGTCCACTCCGAGGTTTCAGCTCCAATAGTAAACTGCTGGTGTACGGTCGATCCGTCCATCCAAAAGGCGTTGTACCCACAAGTACTCCCTAACCCTAAATTACTAAAACCGCTGTCGTGAAGCCATCCACCACCAAAAACTGCGGAGTATTTTTTGTGGCGATGATCTGTTGCATGATGTGGCATGCTGAGAACTCCGTTTAAACCTCGATTATCCAATTAATGATCAAAAATGATGTTAATCGAACCCTAAACTTCAGGCAATTCGCACTGGTCTAACAACCCTAAACCGTCACTCTACCCCACCTCACGCCTCCTGACACAGATCTCCTCCGGTGCCGAGAGACCCGCGAGGCTGGCACGGGTTCCGTGGGCCACATGAAAACCCGCTGCAGCGGTAGCAGCATTTATACATGAGCTTGCCTATTCCCAACACTATGCGGATACCCAACTCATTCAAGAGATATTCAAGTGGCGACTATCGACGACCGATTCTACCCGCACTCCGTCATCTTGTTGACATTCGATGTACGGCTCCGGATAAGATCTTGAAAGCAGCGGGGAGGTCGAGACGATAAGGCTGCATAAGTACCGACTCGTTCAGTAATGATGTATGTCGTGTAAGCGGCACGATATTCACGCGTAACGCGTGTGATGATGTCCTCCAGATTCAGTTTACAAGGGTGATCAGTTCCCTGTTAAGACCCCACAAGTTCACGGACTTGTCGCGTTACCACCACATGGCGATGTGATGGTCTTCGACGAAACTGGAAAAACAGCGCTGGTCAGCCAGGATTTAGGTGAAGGTTTTGTGCACTGACTACCATAAATCCTGGTTTCCACTCCAGCAGTATACTGCCGGTGCGTCTCCTGCACTCGGTGAAGCGCCACCCCATCGGCAGTGCATGCCACCACTACCACAGTTTGATTATCTATTTCAATATCAAAAGTGGTCTCATTAGACGTAAAAATTTCAGAGACTTGATTTCCAATAGGTCTCATAATTCTGCGACGTGTTTCGGTTGAGTTATCAGGTATTTTGTGGTGTCTCAAATTTCCACCCTGACAGTTTGGTGCACCGATTTCGGGCTCTCAGGTAGAGATGGGTAACCTTCATTCAATTCAAATTGACGGGTTCAAAGTAAAGTAAGTTCAAGTCGAGACCACACGCAAACTTAAGTCGACTTAACGCGACTTGCGAGGTTGAGTAAGTCAACTGAATCCACATTTGTGTTAAGTTGAGTTAAGTCTACTTGAGTTCACACTTTCTTAGAAAAATTGGATGGAATCAGTAACATTAAATGCAACATTGGTTATAAAGGACATTAGCTTGTTTGCAGAATGGAAAACCAGCAATTCAGCAATTCAATATCGTTGCTGCCGCTGCTTCATCAGATTCCTCATCCTCCTCTGACATACAACCATTTGCTTCTCTTGCCCAATCGCAACTCTTCAGACAAATGCATGCCTCAATAGTTCTTATCACCCAACCGGGTCCTGCGAACTGTAATAACAGAAAATGCTCTTTCTGACGGTACGGAGGACCCACGGACGGCCCAGAGATCACGCGCCATCCGCGAGATTCTCGGGAAAGAGCTATGGCTGCTCTTAAGATAAGCAAGAGGATCGCTGTCAGATCTCTCTGTGGACTGTTGGATCCACCTGCTCACCTCATCGAATACCTTCTGCTGCTTCGATCTACTTTGCCAACTTGGTGTCATGCAGTGGTTCAATATCGTGGCAGTTAGAGTTTAGGGGACGACAGAGCATTTGCCATATGCTACCGTTGTTTAACAAGAATACGCAACATCTCTATGTCTTCCCAGCCAAATTATTCACGCTCTTGATGACAATCTCTGGCTCTATTCACCAAAGTTCCCGTCAATCATAGTTACTACGAGTGTCCCAACGATGAACTACTTCTTGCCGATGTGTTTTAGCTTGTGCATTTTACTGCTTGAGGAGGGAAGAAAATATACAATACGAAGGTATCTGAAGAGCGTTTGGCGAGCAAGGACTGGAGAGTGGTATCGCGCGGATTTACAGAGCATTGCGAAGAGAATTTAGATAACGATCGAATTCAGAATAGAGCTATCATAATCTAGTCACCGGATCAAACTTGACAGTCGATGAGAAATGTAAAAGCTCGCGCGCGTAATCTCTGGCGCCCTCGGGACCACTTGTCGAACCGGGCCTCGAGATCGACGAGTTTCGCGGAGCTCCGCCCACACCTCGCGAGTGCGACAGTGTTTGCGCAGACATGGCTTCCGCTTCTTAGGGCCGGGTTCGTCTGGGTCCTCTTCGTCGTGGGCAAAAGAGTCCTTGAGAGCCCGATCGACAACCACTTGGTGCTCAGGAACTTCCAGAATAAGATCAAACAGGTAATGCTGGACTAACTTTTCAGAAGTCGAATACTCCCATGGAACAGTCTTCCACTCGATGTCGTTGAAAAACTTTTTTTTGCGTATCACCATCGCATGAATTGCCATCATGCCTCGAATGCTCTGAAAGATGGTCCTGTTAAAACCAGTTCGATATGGCTCCGGCCCACGCATTCGCATTAGTTTATTCGCGCCTGAAAGCAGACTAATCCAAGGCGAGTCAGATGAGCAGTTGAGTACTTCATAGATGCAAAGTAACATGCCGGCCGTAATACTGTCGTCCTCGTGCGACATCAGATTGCCTCGCATAGTGCTCACATTCCTGCCGGTTTCCAGGACTGCTAGATCCAGCAACATCGATGAATTTTCCGGTAAGAGAATAGAGTCCTTGCTGGGACAGACGCTGTGTCGCTGTGCGCCCATTGTATCAGATCTTCGTGGGAAGAAGACGTCGTGTCATCAGAGGTGGATGGCGACTGGGATAGTGGCAGCGTGGAATCTTCCTCGACTGTGACATTGTTGTTGGAATCGGTGTACGAATTGCGATTTTCTCGGCACGAGCGTCCGCGATTGGAGGTGATGATGTTGACGAGTTCCTTTTGGTGTCTCAGTGCCTGGACGTACCAGTTTGAGGCCAGAAGTGCAATATCCGGATCTTGATAAGTGGCACTGCAATGAGAGATGACCAGCGCGCGCGAGGCGAACGTTGTTGCCGAAGGTACGGGCGACAGGACGAATTGCGGGAGCACTTCTACCCGTATGCTCTCATTCCGAAATTCACCTAACCGATGTGGATGACCGACCATTGAGAATTTATCTAGGAATATTTTGATGCAATAGTTGTATAGATCATATTCGGGGAACAGCAACAGATCTCGAGGAATCGAGGTCGAATTGAACACGCGTAGTTGCTTTTGAATCGGTTGCTCAAATAACAAGCTAGGTAGGGGGCGCGACCTGATTTCTCCTCCCGCACCTCGTCATCTGTCATCAGCAAGTTCCGCAGTCGAGTGCCAACGGGATCGTGGTCAAGGGCTTCCGAAGCCCTATTCATGCCGTTGAAACCGAGTCGTCGTTTTTTAAATACAGTACTGACGGTGGGGCCATCGCAGTCGAGGTTTGATTTGATGCATCGCCGACATTTGGGGAACGTTTCGTCGCACTACTTAACACTTTTTATGCCACTTAAGCGAATACTACTGGCATACCTTGATTTTGCGCTTCTTGCAGTTTGCGCAGCCTCTGCTCCCTCCGGGGACACCGACCATGGTAAGCTCGACTATATCCTCTCAATTATTCATGAACATGGCTGAATGGACGATATGGTGAGCGG
The DNA here is from genome assembly GCA_003705915.2 of Lipomyces lipofer. Lineage (NCBI taxonomy): Eukaryota > Fungi > Ascomycota > Lipomycetes > Lipomycetales > Lipomycetaceae > Lipomyces > Lipomyces lipofer. The sequence goes on along the minus strand of PPJX02000164.1, from coordinate 4,439 downwards.
GCGTCGAGATGTATTTGTGGAGTGGCATGATACTATGAATCTTATAATCGTGGCACGGCCGCGACTGACGCTTGACCAAAGGCTTCGGGACGGGGCCAACGAGTCACCGCCACGCCATCGCAATCATTACATGTTTTTTTCGCGAATATGACGAATCCTGATAGGGATCGATATGAGTAAACGGATAACGGATATATCCACGGATATTAGTCGTGGATATGAATACGGATAGATAATATTGTGAATATGAATACGGATACGGATAGAGCAATAAATATTAGTAATATCCGTGGACACGGATATCCGTTAATATTCACGGATATGACTAAGAACTGACTAAACTGCCGGCGTTGAGTTTATTGAGTGGTATTTCTTAGACTTTCAGCAGCAAATGGCACGAGCTGCACGTGATTTCTTGCCACTTCCGGCACATCAGAGGTTGTTTGTGAGCGGCTATTCAGTAGTGGGAGGGATTTGTTAGGACTAAGGAGGCACCGAATGAATGGGGAGACTATAAGGCTTTTGAAGTTGTTAAAGAGTTCATGTGATATGGATGGTTATGTTGATTTCAGTAAAGTATTCAATATATACTCCTTCACAGACCCAGTACTTTAATTCCGCTGTAGTACTTGAATCAAATTAATAGATAAATCAGTCGATCAGGGTAATAATCGAGTGGATTGAGCCACTGACTCAGGTAATACATTGTGAAACCCCAAAGCGACATATAAAAAAAGGTGTAGTTTCGGGGCTTGAACCGAGAGAGGTTTTCTCCATAGACTACAACACTGCTATAAGTTAGTGCGCGACCAATATTATGACAGAAGTAAGCATTAACATACTAACATTCGCGAAAGACAAAGATATACGGCGGCGCAAAGAAATGCTGGTCCGGTGGTCAAGCAGATCATATACCTGAATGTCAGAGAGAGATCCAGTTGTATTAGAACCAGATAGACTTACAAAAGGTACGGAGACATGGTGAAAGGGTTAAAGTGCATCTGTATGCGACCAACATATCCCAAGATTTCAACTACAATGAAAAAAGTAATAGGTCAGATAAGCAACAAGAATAGACGAGTCACTTACGAAAATTCCGCCAATCATAGCCACAAAATATCCCCATATTTTGTACTTGATGGCCAACAGGATCTGAAGGAGAATCAGAAGGCAAAACCAGCCGACAAAGAATGCATTCCCGGCGAGGGAAGGAATATAGGTGAAGTGTGCTTGCGCGAGAGTGCAAGTCTAGTGTGTGCAATCTTCGTCTGGAATGGTGTGGTTACTATCCATGGCTGTCAGTTGTCACTCTGTTGATCCGGAAAGAATTATTCTACCGACGTGCAAGTTAGGGGGTCGCTCCGGTACTTGAGGGTATATACATCCCCATGGATACATTGGCCAGGACTGCTTGCCGCGCCACTCGCTTTCATCGACGCAATCCAAGAAAAGCAAACATTCTTCGATTCATTTTCCGGGTAAATAGATAGATACAGAGACTATCGTCATTGTTACAGGCGGAATTGGTGGTTCCGTCACTGTGCACGAGGACGAGTTTAGTCTGTGCGAGTAGAACGTCTCGAAGCGACATTGGACCAAAAATAGGGCTAGGGTTGGCAAGGCCGATCAGCATTCTCGCATTCGTGCATTGGAATCCGACATGCAATCCATCTATTTTTGACCTGGCAGCTGGAACTTGTTGCTGAACGTCTTCCGTCCGTAACTTACGAAGGGGTTATACGATTATGTTCTTACGCTGCATTTATAGATACTTCAAGTGTCAGGGATATGTCGAGTATTTGTTTTTCGTTTAATGTATTTCCCACATCGATTTGGTTTGGTCTACCACCATCAACGAAAATATCAAAACTGCCCAAAAATTTATCGCTAGCTTACTCGCACTCACCAACTTCACTCCAACCTCCTACTGGCACTTCAAACAATGTCGCCACCCTGTCATCGTCTCCTCCCGCTGCCGACACCGTATTTCCCCATCACGTCAGCTTCGTCCGTCTATACTGCAATATCAAGAATACAAACATCCCACTAAACGCCACACAGGCCGACAACGCCGAAATTAAAACGTAGTTGTCCTTTGCCCACCAGCCCGGGTAATGACGTTTGACATTGATGCACTGGATGGTCGCAGACTTTTCGGAAAGGGAGCGCTCCGTAAAATGAACGTCCTTCTCTGACTGAATGGTGTCGGCGGGTGATTCGACACGTCTAGGTCATCCGAGGTTTGGTAGATATCTTGCGGCCCATTGTGATGGTACGCTAGCGACGGGGGGACGTCAGAAGTTGTCCAGAAGAAGGCAAGGCAGATATTGCAAGAAAAACTCGTTATATCCTTGCTAGTTAGGAATCCCCGTTTCGTGTAATTTGTTCGCAACACTATAAGATCCAGATGATATTCACTCACAGATGTCGACTGCACCAGCGAAGAAAGTTGTAGCGGCAAACAAACAGAAAACAGCAGATAAGATCGCACTGGGTATTAACTTATACAAAACAAGTGCACCTTCCTGCTATCTCACATTCGCGATATGGAGCAATCTCTCAGTTGTCGCTAGTATTAGCAATGCCAAATTTGATAGCATGGTTGCATCGTTTGCGAAAGTCGGCGCTCCTCTGAATGGTGAAAAAGTATACTTTAACTGTAGCAATAGCGAATGTTGTGCAGCCAGTGATTGGCGCTACTGAACGATAACAATAAAACATATCATAGAATAACGCACGGGCCAAACATAGGTGGCCCGGCGCTCCCGTGCAACCCATTCAGGAACTAGGCAACGCCACACTTATTTCTAATTGATCAGAAAAACGACAAAGCGGATATGTTTCGTACACGGCATTCGGATATGAGCAAGTTTGCTTGGGACGCACTCTCCGATTTCCTGAGCGTGAACGCACCACATTTCACTGTGATCCGTTTAGGGTAGCTGCTAGTCAGCCCCTATAAATAAAATTGGCGCTATCCCCTTTTTGATTCGGCCATTCGTGGCTGAAAACGCGCTATTCCTCTTTCAGAACAAGCACTGCGGCGCTAAAGTGTGAGAAAAGGTTGCACAGCCGCTGCGAAAAGGTCGGTGTTCCGACGGGCGGTGGCGTCTGATTGATCTAGTGACAAGCCATGCGGCTCATAAGTATGGAGCGCCACGCGCATCCTGCCCGCCGCCACAGCCGCAGCCACGAGCTGCAGGATCTCCAAGGATACTCCGCCTCCCGACGGTCACTAAATCATGTTCCGTATTTGTCTTGTTCTATATTTTTGCGTGATCTATATTTGTTCGTGATCTAATTTTGTCGTGTCTTACTTTCGGTCCTTGTTCATTGCTATTAACATGTTCTACGCGTTCTTGTCTTGTCGGTCGGCGATATAAATATCCCCGGCCCTTCCCATGTACTGAGATCTCCAGTAATCGGACCTTAGTTTTCCTCTATACTATCCCAAGTCCAAGCCCAGTTCTTCAAGTACTGCTGCCCTCAGCCCAAATGCCGTCCAGTCCTACAGCCGTCGTGACACATCATCGCCAGGTATTGGGAGGTCGGAAGATGAGTGAATGCGATTGATTTTACCAAGTCGTGAATATGGGCGGTATCTATTCTCAGCTTATGCTAAAAATATTTCATTACGCTACTGACAGTTATTACTTCCGCGAGCCAAAGATATCATCATAATTCACTGAGACCCCTGTAACATCCTCTCTCTTATTGAAATTCTCCGACTTTCACGCCAAATCCACCTTCCGTCACGTCATACAAAGCTGCCGCTCGTTTAAAATCCACGCCGGATGATATGACAGTATTGCCCCACCAACTGAAAGTCGTTCTCGTGTACTGCAGCGTTAAGAAGATAATGATGCCACCAAAAGCTACCCCGGCTGACAAACCCGACGTCAGGAGGTAATTGTACTTCACCCACCAGCCAAGATATCGTCGCTTGATGTGCCACATGAAAGCATATCCAGCGAAGAGGCCGGGTGTGTAATATGAGAGGTTGTATGTCCCGCCCCACCTGTTGACGCCATTGATGATGAGGACAGGATGCATGTATTTCAAATAACGGGGGAAATACATGCGTAAGAGCCAACAGGGGATAGCTACGAGGACACCAACGAGGAAACAGTACTTGAGTCCGGGGTACAGAGAATTGAACATGCGTTCAGGACCAACAAGTCCAAACATGATCGTGTCCGCGTAAAGTGACCTCGGGAATGAACAAACGAATCGATCAGCTTGCGTCACGCTGCACAGGTCCGAGACCGAAGCCATGAGGAACTCGGTGGCGCCGATGGTCATAAACGTTTGGAGAGTGGTCGCCAGCATCTGCGCACGGAAGACAGCGCGCGGCGGGAGCTTAGAATAGTGTCCCATTTTCAGATCGCTGATGAAGTCCTCAGCTTGGTCATCAATATTGTAGCCATAGACACGACATA